>JAODAL010048351.1:0-29094 GCA_025379985.1 Phyllomedusa bahiana | reverse complement strand
GCACTGCCTCGGGGCCAGCGGGGGGGCCCACCGGGGGATTCCCCGGTCCCCCGGCGGCCCAGTCCGAGCCTGACTCTGTATAATATATATCCATGTATACGAGAGTTAGGCATTATGTGAGCCTGCAAATGTCACCAAATAACAGCTTCTGGGTGTGGGAAAGATGCAGCCAGCAATACCAAACTCCCTAACTATTGATGTCTATGGAGAGGAAAATGCTATCTTACTAAGAGTCTGTACGGTACAGAGAGTGAGCTGAAAATGGCGTTCACAAGACAATACAGTGAAATATATATAGCATGGTCCTGTTATTTCAGCAGCTTCTCTGTGCTCTGCACTGATTGGATGGCCGCCAGTAGTGCAGGAAGGTGATTGTATGGCTGCCAAAAATGCAGAAAGCCACTGAAAATGGAGTGTCGAACTAGAACTTTACTCGAACGAACAGTAAAATGTTCGGTTCGAGCTCTAAAAATTCAAGAAGTTCTACTAGAACTTACAGGATTAAGGAAAAACAAATTTACTTTCTAAATCGTAAGCTTCCCTCACATCCCTGTTAGCAGCACAATGATTGGAATATAGCAAGTAGATCCCTAAGGAGGGACCTCACAAAGAGGTATATTCTGAGGATCTCTCCTGGATTATTGTTAAAAGAGGTGGCAAACAGGGAAACTAAAAGCAGCAAAAACCTACTTAGAAGCTTTGAATTTTTAATGCAGCAACCAAGCAAAAACACACAGGGAAATTGCTGCGGATGCATAGGAAAACTGAGCACTGGAGTGAAATACAGAAATGAATCAAGATTTCTAAGCACAATGGACAAAGTGTACAACAGGTTAATGAAAGGAAAGGAATCTACATTCACCACCATAAAATAGAGTACATTTCTGCAGGTCTATATACAGAAAGATACTAAACTCCTTAACGACCGCGCACCGTCTTTTGGCGTCAGCCGGTGCGGGTTGTTCGTCTGCAGCGACGTCTTTTGGCGTCGCTGCAGACACCAGAGTTTGCGGCGCCCGGTGCCGCAGCTGCACTAGGATCGGGGCTGTACTACACATCCCTGATCTCAGAGCATCTCCTGCGAGCACCGGTAGCGGAGGAAACCTCCGCAACCTGGTACTTTAACCCTTTGATTGCAGCGGCGCGTTACTGCAGCGCAATCAAAAGGGTTTCCCTGCTCTGTCGGGTGATCGGAACACCCGGTGACCCGACAGAGCTCGGGGAACGGCTGCACAGTCAGCTTTGGGAACATAGAGTGGCCCCAGAGCTGTCTGTGTATGAAGCCAGTGACTAGGACACACTGTGTGGTGTCCTAATCACTGCCTGTGTCAAACTGACACAGATTAGAATGTATTAGCATATATGAATATGCTAATACATCGCCAAGTGTAAAAAAAAAAAAATAAAAAAAATGTAAAACAGTTATCCCTTCAGGGGAATAAAAAAAAAGTAAAAAAAAAAAAACATAAAAAGTGTAAAAAAAAATGCAAAAATAATAAAATAAAAATAAATATTTAATAAAAATAATTGTGCATAAATTACACACACAAAAAAACCTACACACATTAGGTATCCACATGACCGTAATAACCTATAGAATTACACTAACAAGTTATTAAGTGTGAAATGTGAATGGTGTAAAAAAGAAATTAAAAAAAAAATGTTTTAACAAAAAAATACTGCAATTATTTATAAGTGAATTTAAACTATTCCCCCATAAAGTACAACTTGTCTCGAATAAAACGAGGCCTCATACAACTGCTTCATTGAAAAAATAAAAAAGTTACAACTGTTGAAACGCAAGGAGGCAAAAACTTAAAAAAAATTCTGGTCATTAACTACTTTTCAGGCATTTGGCTTAAGGGATTAAAGAGACAGTCTGCAGCTACCTTTCTAATGTCCTGGAGGAAAGAAAAGAACACAACAGTAGTTCTGGAGCCGTATTTATAGTATAGCACATTTCTTAAAAATTCCATCTATCTTAACAGTCCATGTGGTGGAAAAGTCCTCATCATTGTGCTGCTGACAGGGATGTAAGGGAAATACACAGTTAATATTGCGTAAAATTAGCAGTATGTATCACAATAATGCAATAGTTTAACTATTGGCCTTTGTGTATGTTCACACATCGTGTTGAATCCGTGTGAACATACGTTTTTAGAAACGTGTTTGGATCTGTCTGTCGGAACCCAAACGAACCCAAACATGTATCTAAAAATGTGCAGTGTGATTTTACATTGCTTTTACTTTGAAACGCGCATCGGCGTTCACACAAGTGATCGCCAATGCATGTCTCATTGCGTCTTTCGGATCCATTCCAAGAATTGACAAGTCAATTCTTGATCCGAAAGATGCAGCAGGAGCCTAATTTAAAACTATAGGGTGCGTTGCTGCTGCATCCAACACGCATCCAAACATGCAGCTGCATGTTGGGTTCGTGTTGAATCCGTTTAGGATCCGATCGTCGATGTGTTTTTGTATGCGATTTTCGTATCCAAAACGGATCCAAAATCAGTTCCAAAAACGCTGTGTGAACAGCCCCTTAGGAAAAAGCTATAGTGATTATTTTTCTTTGTCAGAAATGATTGCCAATAAGTTGGCTGTGTTGCATTTTTAGCTAAGGAAGTGATGCCAGGAATGTCCAGAAAGTGATTCCTTTTTGCCATGTTTGTTGGAAGATAGAGTGTGCTGTTTCTTTTATCCTATATATTAAAAACCTAGTTTTAATCAGCTCTTGTTGAATTCACAATAAAGTTTAAGAAAATCTTATTTAGTTATTTCTGAGTACAATATCAACATGTACATCTGCAAATTTGCATGACGTAAACCTTTCCCTGAATGATAAAACATAACTTTATATACTAGGCAGCATTCAGTAAAGTTCCTTCCATTAAAAGTACTGATACGTGCCAGAATATCTTTCTTTAGGTATGCCAACATTTTACATGTAGCTAAAGATATGCAAATTCCAGAAATGTAAAAACTGACTTGCAAGGAACTAATAACGCTGATATTTGCAATGCTGAAAACTCTTGAGCACAAAAGGTTAATCAGGAAAGGGAGATATGTAATCCATTTAGTGGCTCTCACTCATAAACATGCAAATGTTGGTTTGGAGATTGCACTCACTAGTTTGTTTTTAATCTTTTAGAAAATTAATTGTATTGAACCACAATCTGGTCACAATCGGGCACTGCAGCTCCTGACACCATAATCCCAAGGACACACGTCTCGCATGAGTTCAGATTGCATAGTTACATAGTTCGGTTAAAAAAGATGTATGTCCATGAGGTTCATCCATGGCTGGCGAAAAATTCCATGTTTTATTCCAGATTGCCACATATAGAAAAGCCTGATTTGTGTTATAGTATGCTGTGATCAGTAGAGGGTTAATTTATTGTACATTTATAGACTTTATAGACTAGTGCAAGTATGTCTTTATGGGTCATAAACGAGACTTGCACTGAGTTTACACTGCATTTAAAATGTCATGTCCTGACCACGACACTGTGCTTTATGAGCATAGCCAAGACTAAGATAATATTAGATTTATGTACATTGGGAATAGCTGCTTCCCAGTTAGTTACTTTAAAGCATAGTTGCCAACTTTCGAAAATGAAAAAGCAGGAGACTTCAGCGGGCGGCGCGCGTAGCGCGCCGCGGCAAAAATTTGCATGGACACGCCCATCTTTTCGGTATGCCACGCCCCTTCAAAAAAAGCCACACCCCACTCCACCTAACTGCATAACGGCTTTGGAAGAAAGCCAGGTAGATGCCCTTATAGCCAGGTAGTAGCCCCCCATAACCAGGTACTGCCCCTTACAGGCCGGTAGATGCCCCCTTGTAGCCAAGTAGATGCCCCCTCTGTAGCCAGGTAGAGCCAAATTTGTAGCCAGGTAGATGCCCCCCTTTGTTAGCCAGGTAGGTGCCCCCCATTGTTAGCCAGGTAGGTGCCCCCATTGTTAGCCAGGTAGGTGCCCCCATTGTTAGCCAGGTAGGTGCCCCCATCTGTTTGCCAGGTAGTGCCCCATCTGTTTGCCAGGTAGATGTCCCCATTGTTTGCCAGGTAGATGTCCCCTCTGTTGCCAGGTAGATGTCCCCTCTGTTGCCAGGTAGATGTCCCCTCTGTTGCCAGGTAGTGCCCCATCTGTTTGCCAGGTAGTGCCCCCTCTGTTGCCAGGTAGTGCCCCCATCTGTTAGCCAGGTAGTGCCCCCATCTGTTAGCCAGGTAGTGTCCCCTCTGTTGCCAAGTAGTGCCCCCTTTGTTGCCAGGTAGTGCCCCCTCTGTTGCCAGGTAGATGTCCCCTCTGGTTGCCAGGTAGATGTCCCCTCTGTTGCAGGTAGATGTCCCCTCTGTTGCCAGGTAGTGCCCCCTCTGTTGCAGGTAGTGCCCCTCTGTTAGCCAGGTAGTGCCCCCTCTGTTAGCCAGGTAGTGCCCCCATCTGTTAGCCAGGTAGTGCCCCCATCTGTTAGCCAGGTAGTGCCCCCATGGTTGCCAGGTAGTGCCCCCTCTGTTGCCAGGTAGTGCCCCCTCTGTTGCCAGGTAGTTGCCCTCTCTGTTAGCCAGGTAGAGCCCCCTAAAGCTAATAAAAATTAAATAATAAAATCCACTTACCTTACCAGGCTCCTGCAGCGCGGCCGCTCCCGACCGATCTCTTCAGCGGCGCAGGGGGAAGTGAGAGCAGCCGCGCGTCACTCCCCTGCAGCCGCGCGTCACTTCCCCCTGCGCCATTGACCTGTATGTACGGCGCACACACCGGCGCCGTACATACAGGGAGAGGAGGGAGGAGGGAGCGATCCCTCCTGCCTCCTCCCCGCACAGTGAGACCGCGGGCGGGTGAGCGGCCCGCTGCGGCCGCTGCACCCGCCTGTAGGAGGCGGTCCCGCGGCGCAAGAGTAGCGCACCAGCGCTACTCTGGCGCCGCGGTAATTTAAAGGACCCCCGCCGCCTGCAGGCGGCGGGAGGAATGCCAACTCCCCCGGGAGGGCGGGAGGGGACCCCAAATAGCGGGACCCCCCCGCCAAAAACGGGAGAGTTGGCATGTATGCAGCTAGCTACAAGTCGACCGAGCAGGAGAAAAAGGAGGGCGATGCTTGCCACTATCCTCTATATTCACTTCTATGGGAGCTCCCGAATATAGCCAAGCACACTCGCTCAGCTATATTCAGGAGCTCCATAGAAGTGAATGGAGATGATGACTGCAAGCGGTGCCCCCCTTAATCCTATGCATGGTCGGCTCACAGCTAGCTGAAAACGACCTGTACATTGGATTTTACTGCATAGTAAGTACAAATCAGGAACAAAATAAAAAATTCTGTTTAGAGCCGCTTTTATACAAAAAACTACAATGGGTGAAACTATTCCTGCATCTAAAAAGGCTACTTTCTCAAACTGTCAGGAGGAGGTAAAACAGCAACTTAAAAAGTTGACAGTGGGAGTCCTAAGGTGAAAAATGAAATGTACATTCAGTTGTACATATTCAAGCCATACTTCTGGTATGTACTAGTGAATTCAAGGGTTATTCCCATCACATTGATTAGCTTCAAACATGTAAGCAAAGATAAATAAAGGCTATTACCAAATTCATTGCTGTTCTGTTTTTGCTTACATTCAGAATTAGAGCAGTTCTTATCTGCTGCTTGTTTACAGAAGGTTACCGACTACCTTTCTTTGCTCTAGCAGTCCTGTCCGGGATGGTGATGTTGCTCCTTGCTGTGTCTTAGAAGCTTAGAAGCTTGTTTATCTTTTTAGTGACAGATTTCAACCCTTTCAAGCGCTTTAGCCTTCTACCCTGCTATTAAAACACTTCCATTACCAATGTCCCGCTAACAGGATCAGCTAGAAATACCAGCACTTAAATGTCAGACAGTTATAGAACCACCCGCAGTCTGAACAACCTGATGAGAAAATCTCATGAAGAGGTCTTTCTGCCTGCTCTAAAAGTGCATCATATCACCAGCAATCGTTACATTTATTTACCAATGCACTTCTGTCACGGTCTACTGATAGACACTAAAACAGCACTGTATAGTCACAATGCTGGCTTTCCTCATTCTATGCGGTCCAGACAACAAATTATAATATGCAGATCCAGTTTGGGCCTCATTTATCAAAAATGTCTAATAGTAAAACTATCTTTGTTGCCCAAAGCAACCAATCAGAGCTCAGCTTTAATTTTTCCAAAGCAGTATATGACATAAGGCTGAACTCTCATTGGTTGCTATAGGCAATAAAGACAGTTTTACCATTAGACAGTTTCTGTGTATCTACTGTGTAATCACGATTTTGTGGACTAAACTAATAGTCCAATTACTTTATACTATTCTTGTGGGTTATGCTTACACAGTGCACTACTACATTTCATGGAATATTCAGGGAAGCATACAGCTATGGATTATTTTCTGCTCTCATGTTTCATGCTGTTTCCACCTGCTGAAAAGCATTGCACAATATTTATATGAGAAATACTCACCTTATCTTAAACTCTTCAACCTACATTGAAAAACAAACTAATACTAGAACAGGTCCAGGTGATAGGACCACAATCCACAATGACAAAAAAAACATACAGAAGATTAGTGAACATGTCTGCACATGACTGGGCCTACAGCATTGCACCAGGTATTGACGTTCAAGCTATCATTTGCATAATATCTGACATGCAGAGAACCTTACCTCGTAAGAATGTCTTATGGAGATTTATGTCACTGGCTAGAGAGTTAAACATTAACCATTATTTTTTTTAATTAGCTCAATATATGTATATTGTATATACTTTCTATCATCTCTATGTATCTCTTTTCTCTTGTAGTAGTTCCTTTACAGAAGTCTTTATCAGTGTTCCTTAGCTTTGTATCTCTGCTTTAAAAAATTACAGCAAAGTACTGCATTGGAGGAAATTTATGCAGCACTTTTTTCTTAAACATTAATGGGATGCAATTTGATGGCACATTGATAAAATGTGCTGTAAAAGTCTGATAGGTGCAGATTCCGCTTAAAGGGATTTTGCAACGATGTAATGTTGACGTGGGATCCTCCAAAATGGGTATTTAATCAGTTTTCTAAATATATGTGATTACAAAAAGTGAAGCCTTCGAGAGCTATAGCTTTCTTTACAAGCCCTTAGTTACTTAAACCTATGCATTAGATACGACCAGGAGAGCTGACAGGAGTTGATCTGGCCACGCTTGCATGTTTGCACTTCTTATCTGATGATGGGGAACATCAAGGGACTGGGGAGAAAGTGCAGTGTAAGAGTCTGTCTGCTGTATAGAGATCCACTGTTGCAATGTTATTATTTGAGTAAACTTTAGAGACACTCCCTTGCTTCGTCGCTTTCTGATTACCCCTCTCCCTCTCACCCCTGCAGCTGTTATCTGTTGAGCAGATAACAGCTAAGGAACTCACTTCGTGGCAAAACCTCTTTAAGGACCCACACCTGTTTCAGAAACAGGCCCCTGAAAGTGTTGGCATGGAATGGAGACCCAGTTGCACTTGTGCACGACTCTCCATTATTTTCAATGGGAATATCAAGTACAACCGAACACACTGCTCTCCAGTGCAACTGGTTCAATGTTATGAGTCAACACTTTGGGACACATTCTCTTGGACCCTATTAGAATTTAATGGCATATCATTTAAAATTGTTGTCCAGATTATTATAGTTAAATGGAGCCAGGATGAGGAAAAATAGAAAAAAGCTGATACGTCTTGGCCACCCACCACTGCTGTTCTGAAGCCTACCAGGATCTGCTCATTTTAACTTACAGGTGCTCAGCCTAATACACAGGAGAGGCTTGTGCTCCATAATGAGTAAATGCAGAGCGAGCCTCTCCAGTGTGCTGGCACATAGCACAGGAAGTGAAGAGGAACAGATCTCAGGAACCTTTAGAGCAGTAGCTCTATTTCTCCCCATCCTGAACCATTTAACCATAATTTTAACAAACTGGACAATCCTTTGGAAGGGTTTTCCCACCTCACCTAATAAGGCTGGTATTGTTACATAGTTAGTACATTTGAAAAAAGACACGTGTCCATCAATGGTGGGGAAAAAGTGGGTGAAGGGAGGGAGACAATGATTTTAAGCCCAGCCTACCCACTGGATAGTGCCCTGAAATCCACAGGGCAAGAACCAATCTGCTCCAGGGGAGTCCCCATCTCATAGTGTAAGGTATAAAGCTGGCCCAAAAAACAACTTAGTAAATATATATCTGTAGCAAATATGTTTCCTGCACCTGATCTCAGCTTTGTCTCCTCTTATGTGTTTACTACTCGTTTGCCTGGGACTGGTTACTGACCATTGCTGTGTTATAGCAGTGGTCGATGACCTTGCTCTGCCATTCTGATGTAGGCTATACATTCATCGGCACTCCAACAATGAAGTTTCTGATGCTTTATTTTTCACAAAATTGACACACAGATTTTCTTAAGCCATCAATTGACAGATTCCTTACATCGATATTTTGGTTCGTAAAGGGGTTGCCTCAGTACAAGGATTGCTTTTTATGTTCAAGATATTGCAAAAACAAGTCACTTTGCAATATGTGTCCATTAACAGAGTCCTACCTATTCCTAGATATCCCCTCTTGTATGGGCTGCATCAGCTCATCAGGACGCTATAGCTACAGACCTGTTCAATCTCTCCTGATAGGCTGGCAACACTGGTTGCTATAGCTACAGACCTGGCTTCTACTGCAGCTTAGTAGAAGCCAGTAAACACGCTCCTGAATTCAAAATGAAACCAAGAAAACTGGACTGAGGTAAGATGAATCAATGTAGTATGACAACCCCTTTAATGTACATTTTTTCCCATATAATACCAGCGATAGTAATGGTGGTGTCTGAGAGTTGCCTCTTCATTACTATCGCTTGGGCTTTGTGTCAGCCAGTGGTGTTTCTTGTTGCCCAAGGCTGACACTAACCCCATGCCACTATTACCCCAGTACCCAATGCACCAGGAGTACTCTGAAGAGCTCTTAACCATCAGGAGCGTATTCTCTAATGTAATGATCCGCTTCTGGAGCAGCTGCAGGCTGGTATTTTTAGAATGGGAAGGGACCAGTGTCAATGGTTCTTCCCATGCTGATAGTATCAGGCTGCCGCTGTTGGTTTTACTCTGGCTGGTTATGGAAAATAGGGGGAACCCCACGTTGTTTTTTTTTACTGTTAATTTATTTATTTAATGAGAATCTAATCCTGGGCATCCACTGTAATGATTACAGGAGTTGCCCATTTCAGGATTCTCAATAAATAAAACCAACAGCTGCAGCCTAATACTATTAGAATGGGATGGTTCATTAACACTGGTCCCTTCCCATTCTAAAAGTACCAGCCCTGAAGCTGACCATCACATTAAAGGGTCCACTTCTGACGGTTACCCGGCTCTTCCCAGTACCCCTGGTCTATTAGGTATTGCGGTAATCGTGACACGGGGTTAGTGTCAGAATTGGGGTGACAAAAACTACTGCTGGCTGACACCAAGCCTGAGCTATAGTAATGGAGAGACATCTGTCATATACCACCATTACTAAAACTGAAATTAAATGGAAAAAAAACAGACAAAAATTGCACAAAAAACTTTTTATTTAAATAAACACTCCCCCGACATCAGCCCTCTTTCACCATTTTATAAAAGCAGTCAATCCAACAATCTGACAATGAGTCAGACATATTCCAAAGGGGAAACCTATGTAAATTTAAGAACATTAAAAAAAAAAAACATGACCGTACTAAACTCCATCTCCTGCACCCTGCATGCCTGTGGCTGATCTCCTGTGGGTACAGGATACAGAGTTCAAGCTGCACAATATGATTCTGGGGGGTACAGACCACAGCTGCAGCACAATCTCTGGGGCATGGTCCTATGCCCCCTCAAGGAGATTGTGAGCTGTGCTCTGTACTTCTCTCTCCCACCACTCCCCACTATTGTGTTATGCATCCTAGTGCTAACACAAAATACACCCCAAAACCTCTCCACCTATTACCCCATAGTCCTCTCACCTCCACCTATCACTTCATTCCACCTATCACCCCATAACCTTTACACCTGCACCTATCACCCTATAACCTTCCCACCTATCACCCCATGTGGAATTTTACAGAGATGAGCACAGGTAGGGAAGTGCTGAAAAAAAAGAATTCTAAGACCTTTGTGTAATAAATTTTGCAGGGATGAGTCATGGTCAGGAGAGTTCATCAGTCTGGACAGGATGAAGAAGAAAAGGGTAAAATAAAAATTCCAGTCCTAGAAGATATCGACAGTGAGTTCCTAGAAGTAACTTTACTGTAGTCACTTAAATGTCTGCAGAGCCTGTTTTCATTGATATCTACCACTATATGGTCACTGAATGGAGGTAATATACAGTCTGCAGATCCTGTGTACATTGGTATCTTCAATTATATGGTCACTGTATGAAGGTAAAATACAGTCTGCAGAGCCTATGTACAACTGGTACCTTTCACTATATTGTCACTGTATGGAGGCAGGGCCGCCATCAGAAATTTTGGGGCCCCATACAACTAGAGCATCTAGGCCCCCCCAACTCTGTCTCCGGGTCTGCCCCCCGATCCCTGGCCATCCCGACAGAGCACCACCCCTCTCCTCGCCCACAACCAACGCCACCCCAGAAAAATAAAAAATTGTTTCTGGGGTCCCTGTATGGAGGTAATATACAGTCTACAGAGCCTGTGTACGCTGGTAACTTACACTATATGGTCACTGTATGGAAGTAAATTACAGTCTGCAAAGCCTGTGTACACTGGTATCTATCACTGTATAATCACTGTATGGAGGAAATATTGATTGTAGTGTAATTGTTTAGGTTCAGGCCATCAAATCTCCAGGAAACCTGGGTGACAGCAAAACCCTAATTTAGCTTTGTTCCAGAGCAGTTACACAGTTAGCTGGAGTGAGTGTGACTTTTTTGTGAAGGGGGAGTAACTCAGCACCAAGTGGACACACCTTCAAATGTCCCTGATGCCAACTTTCAAAAGTTGGCAAGTATGTGTAATACCTATATACCTACCAACCTACTGGGGGGGACCTTTATACCTACTTACCTACCTATAAAGGGGACATAATTACCTACCTACTTGGGGGCCCTATATACCTCCCTAGCTTCTGAAAGCGCATATATACCTTCTTACAGGGGGGAACCCAAATTTTCTACTGGGGGACCTATATATCAACCTACTTACAGTGATGGGCTTTTGGGGAGGGCTATATATCTATTGAGGAAATTCGTATACCTACCACCCTACTGTTGGGGACTATATAAACCACCTGCAGGAGCAGCATATATACATATCTGCCTACTGGAGGGCTACATACCTACCTATTGTGGGGACCTATATACCTGCCTACCTACTGTGGGGGAAGGAGGGGTTCCATATCTCTTCCTACCTAATAGAGGCCTACATAGGCACTTATGCTTTCCTATAATAGGAAAGCAGGTTATTGTACGGTATGGGTTGTCACCATGCTTTCTTTTATAGGCTCCCATTAGGTAAGCTGTTATATAGACACCACCTCAGTAGGTAGGTAGGTATAAAGGTGCTGGGCTGGAAAAGTGAAGATTCTAAAACTTTTGTGTTGTAAATTCTGAAGAGATGAGTTGTGGCCAGGAGAAGTCATCATGTCTGTCTTTGCTGAATAGAGAAGAAAAAGGAAAGTGAACGACATACAGAGAAGACATCACATGTGGTGTTCGCATTTGGTCATATTCTGGCAGTATTATTGGGTCTTGGTATTATAAATTTCTTTTTTAGTAAAAATAATATGTATGGTATATTTTTGCTCCATATATAGGCTTATTATCTGGTAACTATATCATGTTATGTGTAAGACATTAGACTATTATATATCGATGAGTGCTTATGAAAAAGCAAATTTGCCAGCACTGACTTTCATTACAGTGTATTGCGTGAAATGTATGGTAGAAGCATGCTTTTTTTTTCTGTAAAAATATAGTGAAGGAAATAATTATTTGATCCCTTGCTGGTTGTGCAAGTTTGCCCACTGACAAAGACATGAACAGTCTATAAATTTTTTGCACTCCACCCATCTTCACAGGTTTTTAAATCAATGCAGTGTACTTAGTAGCTGATGCCTTCACTCCCTGAAGTATGAAGGTCTGAACAGGCTCTAAAGAGAGGAAACGTTAGTGCAGGAACCCACCTGCATTTGAGGTGGGCTTAAGCAGTTTTGATCAAAAATGTGAACTAAGAACCTCAAAAAAAATTTCATGTATCCTAAATAGCAGAAATGCTTTTTCAAGAATTCCTATGTGCCTTTTTTTAGTTGATAGTGTGCTACTGATATTGGAATGTGTATGTATATTGCTGCCTCACTAGTGTGCACCTTTGCTCATTTTTTTTCAAAAAAGTTTTTGGATGTGCAAAGCCAAATATTGTTTTCTAGCTTATGTAAGGAGGAGTGTCTGCCTTGTCTTTGGTTTTTCGCACTCCACCCACCTTCACAGGTTTTTAAATCAATGCAGTGTGCTTAGTAGCTGGTGCCTTCACTCCCTGAAGTATGAAGGTCTGAAGAGACCTAAAGAGAGGAAACGTTAGTGTAGGAACCCATCTGCATTTGAGGTCCACTTGAAGATTTGGAGGTGGGCTTAAGTGGTTTTGATCAAAAATGTGAACTAAGAACCTCAAAAAATGTTTCATGACCCTAGATAGCATAAATGATTTTTTAAAAATTCCTATGTGCCTTTTGATAGTTTTTTTAGTTGATAGTGTGCTACTGATATTGGAATGTATAATTTTAAGCCCCTATTGGACAAACCATCAGCAGATTTGGTTTTTAGTACCATCTCTACCTCTTCCCGAGATATCACTCCTGCCCTGTTAAAAAAAACAACAGTGACTGTCTGTCCGCTGTCTCTGACATCATGTCCTTTCTCGATCTCCAACTAAACCTCACTAAAACTGAACTTCTGCACCTCAAGAACATCTCCAGAATCCGTCCCTTTCTCTCTGCGAAAACAACTCAATCTCTTATTAATGCTCTTATTCTTTCTCGTCTGTAACTCCTTGCTTATCGGTCTCCCTCTCTGCAACCTCTCCTCTCTCCAATCTATCCTGAAAACAGCAGCCAGACTCATCTTTCTTTCCAGCCGCTATACTGATTCCTCTTCCCTGTGTCAGTCACTGCACTGGTTGCCCATTCAGTACAGAATACAACAGAAACTCATCACTCTCACTCTCAAAGTGCTGCATCCCCCTAATCTCCTCCCTCATCTCTTTCTACCACCCTACCTGGTCTCTCCGCTCTGCTGATGATCTTAGACTACATCCCTCAGTCATCCGAACCTCCCATGTCCGTCTCCAAGATTTTTCACGTGCGGCGCCAGTTCTCTGGAACAAGCTACCCTGTATGATCAGGCACACTCACAACCCCCAAAGCTTTAAGAGTGCCCTGAAAATACACCTTCTTATGCAGGCCTATCAAGATCCCTAATTGCTAAGGCCACACACACACAGTTCTGTCACTCCCTGCACTTGGGCACTCACAGGCACTTATCTGTATATAGATGTTTGGTCTGGGTGGCAGGTTCATCCGCTTTTTATGTAAATCACCCCTTATTTATGTAACATGGCTGGACCATTGTGTAAACCGAGCACTTCTCACCCTTCATCTCACCCATACACCCTAATAGATTGTAAGCTCTTGCAAGCAGGGCCCTCACACCTTATGTCTGATCTGTAAGTAGCTTTTTCTATATTATTTATGTTTTTGTTTCTACTTATACCCCTTAAATTGTAAAGTGCTCTCTCACCTTCCTCATTATCAAGGATACCCCACGAGGTGAGATCTATGTTGATTAACAGTCATTTTGTATTTCTTCGATTTTCTTACTATTGCACCAACAGTTGGCTCCTTCCCACCCAGCGTCTTACTTTTGGTTTTGTAGCCCATTCCAGCCTTGTGCAGGTCTATGATGTTGTCCCTGACATCCTTAGAAAGCTCTTTGGTCTTGCCTATATTGTAGAGGTTAGAGTCTGACTGATTAATTGAGTCTGTGGAGGTAATGAGTTGATTAGGAGCGTCTAACTGGTCTGTAGGAGCCAGAACTATTAATGGTTGGTAGGGGATCAAATACTTATTTCTCTCAGCAAATACATTTATATAATTTATACAATGTGATTTTCTGGATTTTATTTTGGATATTCTATCTCTTAATGTTAAATTAACCTACCCTTAAAATTATAGACTGTCTTTGTCAGTGGGCGAACTACACAATCAGCATGGGATCAAATAATTATTTCCTTCACTGTACATGCTGGAGTATAAGAGTTGGTTTGAAAAATGCTGTGTGAACCCAGCCCACATTAGCAAAACATAACACAGAGGTCCCATGTTCTGGATGTTTCAGGAAGCAGGGACTAAGACAGAGCAGTGAAAACAGGTGCTAGGGAGATAGGAAAACCCCTTTAAATACCGGGGGTAAATATTTAGCTGCAGTAATTGGAACTGAATTCTTCCTATCATCTATATTGGAGAATTTTTCCTATCCTTATTTTAGGCATTAAAACGGTATTCTATAAAAAAAATAAATGTATGGAGGATAGGTAAGATACCATAATGTATGCCCTGGCTTGGCGGTTCTTTCCATAAATTGTAATGGAGAGAGTAGCAAGTATGATCAACATGATGGCTCTATAAATACGCCATAAATGTCTAAGGTTGGAATAACTCATCTGTGGTCCTGCCACAGCATCTTAACTGGATACAAGCTAGGTCCTGGTGTTCCAAATCATCTTCAAACTATTATGCTTCCACCACATTTGACTGTTGATGTTTTTACTGTATGTGGTTTACGACGAGCATTCATTTGTCCAAAGAGCTCTACTTTCTGCAAACATTTTTCCGCGTGGCTTGTGCTTCATTTATTTTATGTAAAAATGGGGCAAGCATTGGTTTTCTCTTGAAGATTTGTTTCCTCGTGTTCATGTTTTGCAATGTTCAGCTATTAAACTTTGTGTGACACATATGATATTGTGGGAGACATCAGGAAGAGTCACTTTTTGACAACAGTGTAAATAATAATTCTAATGTTTGCATTTTTGAATGTAAACTTTTTTTATTTAAAAAAAGGGAAAAAATAAAATGGCGTTTATTAGATACAAAATAAACATCTGTTAAAAAATTTTAGTTTTAATTAGGTCAGCAATTTCCCAGAAGCCATGTTTCATGATGCAGTCTTGCAGTCCATCAGGTTCCTAACTCCCACATCAGAAACCATTTCAAGTTTGTTAAGAACTCTTCACCATCTCGTTCTGTGTAGATGAGTTTCTGTGGTTTCACATTTCCACCCACTCCATGTTACCTGCACTGAGCTAAGGAAATATAATGGAACCTAACTAGCCTCTAGCAGGGAACACCCAGCAGATACTAAGGTGAGTTGTGGTGGAATGTCTAATTTTTCTGAAAAGAAACACTTTCTGGTTGTCATCAAAAGATTTGAAATGTTGGATTACGACATAGATGCTTAAGAAAAAAATTACAATCTAAATACTCTCCATATTTAATTATTGCTAAATTTGTTTTAGCTTGTTAACTAATTTAAAACTATTTTTTTTCTCATTCAAAAAATTATTTTATTTAAGCATAAAATCAGTACAGTAAATAAGGCAATAATATCATGAACAGTATCCAGACAATTCAATTTGTTGAATCAGGTAAGCTAGTGCACATCCATCTTATCAAAGGCAGTGTATATAGGAGGAGCGCAAATAAACAATAAAAAAGAATGGCACAGAAGAAGAATATGAGGATATACAAATCACTTGTGTGCGAGCTTTCTTGAAAGGCAACTTGGCACTATTTTTTAAAAAATTTTAAAAAATTGATGTGCAAAAAAAAACTTTTAAGGTTTAAATATGATTATTTTTCTCAAACATTTATTACCTACATAAAACTGCTCATCACAGTAAATGAAAATTGAAATTCAAGAAAATAATATAGATGTAGACCATTATTATTATTATTATTTATTTTAGTGGGCACTGTACATTTGAGGGGGTTACTTACATAACATATGTCAAACCAATACAATGGTAACAATAAATGACTAACAACTAGTACAGAGGGAGAGAGGATCCTGCTGCCCTCAAGGGCTTACAATCTACAAGAGGTTGACAATCAGTGGGCACAGTGTTTTACATTTGGTTTGATATGTACAGAGTTTTGCTGCCACTCAGGCAATCATTGACTAAGCTGTTTAACTGGTGGGATGTAAGTACTGCTTTTTTATTATTTTTTCCCACCATGTATGTCCATTGAAAAAACATTAGACAATCCCTTCACATTTTATCCTTGCAAAATCAATGGATGTAAGGAAAATAGTATAGGAAACACACAAATGCCACCTCACCATTTCCAGACATAGACAGTAGGGGACATCCACCAATATTCTAATGACCAAGAAAAAACTGTCCAGAGTCCACTATAAAGTTCAGCTTATTGAAACTGTTGAAAAACTGTTTAAATCTAATCAATGAAACTGGAATATCCCTTTAACCCCGTTCCAACATTAGACGTAAACATACGCCATATTTGGAGGTGCGTTTCCGCAAACGGATGTATGGTTACGTCCTGGAGATTGTGTGGGATTGAAAACGAGCCCCGCATGATTGCAACATGCGACTAGATGTATGCTGCTGCTGACATCATGCTGCATCACCCACGGCCAGAGTGACCTCTGGCCGCAGGTGATTACCCCCTTAGCTCCGACGATCTATTGAGATTGCTGGAGCTAAGTCGCAGGCAGAAGAAGGGAGACATTTCTGCCTGCTTTTGCTGTTACTGTCTCCTACCAGACAGCCCGGGAGTGTAATAAACACTTCTCGGACTGTCTGTGATGTCACCATGTCCAACAATGCATTGTGGACATTGCTGGGCAGCGTGATTGACAGTCGCCATGGAGAGCAGTACACAGCAATAAGCTGTGTACTGACCTCCAATTGTATGAGTGATTTGAAGATCACTCATACAATTCCCCTATGTAGGAAAGTAAAGAAAAAAAGTGAAACACGAAAAATAAAATAAAAACACGTACACCGCCCTTTTCACCTTTACAAACACCAATTGCCCCAAAAAAGTTAAAAATGAATAAAGTACAAGTATTAGGAATCGCCACGTGCCTAACGACCTGCCCTACAAATATGTAATGTTAATTAACCCGCACCTTGTATGGCGTTAAAAAAAAAAATCAAAGAATTGCGATTTTCGTTCATCTCTAAGCACATAAAATGGAATCAAAAGCTCATATAAATGCCAAATTGGTGCCAATTAAAACGTCGGTTCATCCTGCAAGAAAAGTCCTTACACCGCTCTGTATACAGAAGAATAAAAAAGTTATGGCTAACAAAAGATAGCTATGCATAAATATTGTTTTACACAATAAAACAATTTTTGTTAAAGCACTTCAGCGTAAAAAAAACTACATCAATTGTGTATCGCCATAATTGTCTCGACCCATGGAGCAAAACTAACTTGTCACATATACTGCATGGTGAGTGCTGTTAAAAATAAAAATAAAAGACACTACCATTATTTCAGTATTTTGTTCACCCTGCCTTCCAAAAAATGTATCTAAAACTGATCAAAAAGCCTTGTCCCCCCCCAAAAATGATACCAATTAAAATCTCAACTCATCCCAAAAAAAACCAAGCCCCTCTGTAAACAGAAAAATAAGAAAGTTATGGCAATACAAAAACGTTTTCCTTTTTGTGTAAAAGCAGTAAAACATAAAAAAATAATCGTATTGACCTGCCGAGTAAAGCCAGCATGTCATTTATACTGCACAGTGAAAGCGGTAAAAAATTAAAATTAAAAACACTACAAGGATTGCTGTATTTTGTTCAAAACGCCTCACAAAAACCTTAATAAAATGTGATCAAAGCAGCATATGCACCCCATAATGGTACCAATAAAACCTCAACTCATCCCACGAAAAAACAAGCCCATAATCAGCTCCGTATACAGAAAAATAAAAAAGTTATGGCTGTCCGAATAGGAAAAATATAAATATTGGTGTCCTCCATTGTCTGGATGGTACACACGGAAACTGTGGGAACTACTCGTGTTTGTTGGCAGATCAAATGATCCTCTCTAATCGTGGTCTGCCTGGGCCATCTGGAGCCTGTCAGCCATCTAATATCTTGGTCAAAATGGCCTAGGTGGCAAGCCAATTATTGAAACAACCATATATCCCCTCTTATAGTTTGTCAGCTGGTCAAGACGTATTCAAGTGCAGGATAGAGGCACATCTAGCAGTCAACAAACTCAAAGGCACTACCCAAAAGTAGCCACTTAGAGTATTTTTATAGAGCAGCGGGGGAGAACACTTTTACATCCTCTTGTGGCAAAACCCAGTGTCTAATCAGACCACACCAGTCAGTTTTACACATTCCTAGACTGAATGCTGAGTTGTGCAGCAATCTGACACTATCCGGGTACATCATGTGTTTGTCAGGGAGTGTATTTTAAACACCTACATGTTCAACTCTGCAAACCTGTCTCTCCACATATTAATGGAGGGCCCATGCTATCTCCAAGGGGAATTTTGTCTATTTTCTCATCAGCTTGAACTCTTCTACTTATTTTTCTCATATAAAACATTCAGAAACAATCAGCAACCTGAGTTAAATGTGTGTGATTGAAGCTCTGCACATCTCCAGGAACTACTTAAGAGCATTCTTCATATTCTACTGTAGTAATTAACAATTGTCTTTCATTGCTTAACTAGTGCTACCTTGTTCTTCAAATTCTTGACAACTAATATCTTATAAATGTATGTATACATTCAATGACATAATGAAGTGGGTTCTTCAGTCCTTAGGATGGGATGGCAGGGGTTTTACGGTTTCTTACAATAAGGATAGATTTAGTCTATTTATAGCGCTTCTGATTGATTTCAACTGTTAATTGACAACTGAAGTCTACGAAAGTACATGCAACTCAAGGCATGTTTATGGACTGCAGCTTGATAGTTAACTCAACTTACTCATTTTGTTTCTCTTCATAGGTAAGAGCAGATATTATCTCCTGTATTTTTTACACAGACTTCCCTAGTTGCCGGCCACCTTTCTTTGATTTTACAAGCTGAAGCAGTGGTTGCAATGATGACTCACTTGCTGCTGTGTTCCTTATCTTGAAGGAGTGGAGCATGTTTATATTACTTATGAACAAGCTGTAATCCTTTACAGCTCTGTAGCCTTGTGCACCACAGTTTACAAACCTATCACAGCTGGCCCCATGTTGTGTCGCCTGCGTCCGGAGCTCACTCCAGCCACGGCGATTAACCCCTTAGCTGCCACAATCAATCGCGATCACAGCAGATAAGGAAAAGACAGTAGGAGGGAGCTCCATCTTGTCACCATCACCATCCCCTTTTGATGTGATTGTGGATGCCGATGGCTTCCTTAAAAACCCAGAAGCCTATAAAGTACTTCCGCGCTGCCTGTGACATCACTATTCCTGGCCAGAAAACAATATTTGGTTCTGCACAACCATAAAACTCTTTTGAAAAAAATGAGCATAGGTGCACACTGGTGTGGCAGTAATATACAAACATAATCCAATATCAGCAGCACACTAATAACTCTAAAGAACTATCAAAATGCACATAGGAATTTTTGGAAAAGCATTTCTACTACTCAAGATACATGAAAAAAATGTTGAGGTTCTTAGTTCACATTATTGATCAAAACTGTTAAGCCCACCTCCCAATCAGCAAGGGGACCTCAACACAGGTTGGAACCTACACCAACGTTACCTCTTAGGCCTGTTCAGATCTCAACTCTTTTGAAAAAAATTAGCATAGGTGCACACTGGTGTGGCAGTAATATACAAACACAATCCGATATCATCAGCACACTAATAACACTAAAGAACTTTCAAAAGGCACATAAGAATGTTTGAAAAACCATTTCTGCTACTGAAGATACATGACATTTTTTTGAGGTTCTTAGTTCACATTTTTGATTAAAACTGCTTAAGCCCACCTCCCAATCAGCAAGGGGACCTCAATACAGGTTGGGACCTACACCAACGTTACCTCTCTTAGGGCCTGTGGGCATGGCTGGGCATAGTGATTAATAGTTACTATGGATATCAGTACTACTATCTACTGCTATTCATTGCAACAGTGATCTAAAGATCACTGATACACATCCCCTCTGGGAACAAGTAAAAAAAAATGAAAAAATATAAATAAACAAAACACAAAAAAAACATGTACACCACCCTTTTCCCTTTTATAAGCGCAAATTGCCCCAAAAAAGATCAAATATAGACAAAGTACACATATTTGGTATCGCCGCCTGTGTATCGACTTACCTATAAATCTGTCATGTTATTTAACTGAAAAAAAAAACAGCCACAGAATTGCAGTTTTCATTTATCCCGCAGCACATAAAATGTAAAAAATCATATAAATGCCAAAGTGGTGCCAATGAAAACATCAATTCATCATGCAAAAAAAGCCCTTGCACAGCCCTGTATGCAGAAAAATGTATGTTATCAGAAGATAGCGATGCATAAATATTGTTTTACACAATAAAAACACTTATTTTAAAGCGCTTCAACAAAAAAAATATATAAATTGGGTATTTCCATAATCATATCAACCCACAGAATAAAACTAGCATTGGTAAAAATAAAAACAAAAAACACTACAAGGATTGCAGTATTTTCTTCACCATAGCTTCCAAAAAATGGATTTAAAAGCGATCAAAAAGCCTTGTCCCCCCAAAAAGGATACCAATAAAAACGTTCTCTCATTCTTCAAAAAAGCAAGACCCTAAACAGCTCCGTACACAGAAAAATAAAAAGTTATAGTTCTCAGACTATGGAGATGCAAAAACGTGTTTTGTTTTTTGAATAATATTTTTTTTATTGTGTAAAAGCAGTAAAACTTTAAAAAAAATCAAATTGAGTATCACGGTAATCATATTGACCTGCTGAGTACAGCTAGCATGTCACTTATACCGCACGATGACCGCTGTAAAAATAAAAATACACTACCAGGATTGCTGTATTTTGTTTAAAACACCTCACAAAAACCTTGATTAAAAGCGATCAGTGCATTGTATGTACCCCATAATGATACCAATAAAAACTTATCCCACAAAAAAAAGCTCCATATACAGAAAAATAAAAACTTTATGGCTATCAGACAATGATGACATAAAAACGCAATTTTTTATAAATGCATTTCTATTGTGTAAAAGTAGCAAAACATAAACTAAACAAAATTTATACTATTGTAATTGTACCAACCCGTATAGTGAAGTTATCCTGTCACATATACCACACGGCAAACGCTGTAAAAAATGAAGCCTGAAAAACAATTGCGGAACGATGCCCCCCCCCCCCTACCCCCATTTTCAAGGCACAATGCTAAAAAAAACATGGAATACCTGTTCGTCCAAATTGCACATACACCCATAAATGAGATCAAAAAGGAGTATTGAATCCAAGATGGGGTAACTTCTGGAAGGTTTCACCTGTTCTGGTACTTTGGGAGCTTTGCAAATACGACATGGCCCCACTAGAATCTGTGTTCCAAAAGCCAAATAGCGCTCCCTCCCATGTGCCCAAACAGCAGTTTACACCCACATATAAAGTATTGCCAAACTTGGAAGAAATTGTGTAACAAATAATGGATGTTTTCTTCCAGGATTCCTTGTGAAAATGAAACATTTTCAGCTAAAATTGCAGATTGCTGCAAAATAATAAATTTTTAATTTTCACAGCCTAATGTTAAAAAAATTGTAAAACACCTGTTGGGTTGATATACTCACTACATCTCTGGATATATTCCTCAATGGGTGTAGTTTCCAATATGGTATTTTTTATGGGGTGTTTATTAAGATTGAGCACTTTAGGGTGTCTGCAAACCTGAAATGGCGGCTATATAAAATCGTATTGAAAATGGGACCCCAAAGTCCAGCAGGTGCTCCTCTTATTCTGAGGCTTGTGGTTGAGCCAAATAGCAAATTAGGGCCACATATGGAATATCTCTAAAAACAGCAGAATCAATATTGAGTTGCATTTCGCTGTTATCATCTGCTGTGTACTAGTGAAAATGGATAAAAATTGAAAATCTGCAAAATATAAGGACATTTTTACATTTCACCTCTACTTTGCTTTTATTTCTGTGAAACACTTAATGGGTTAAAGAACCTCATAAATTCTGTTTGGTATACTTTAAGGGTATGTTCACACGGTGTATTGGGGCATGTATAGAACACGCCGCAATACGCCGGGTGCTTTGGAAGCACGCGATGATCAGCGCGTAATTCCAAAGGACGAGGGAGGAGGGGCACCCGGCTGGCCCCATTGCCTTTTTTTGTCAGCGGCACGTAAGCACCGCTAACAAGTGACATGTCAATTCTCTCCCTGCACATACAAAACGATTGTTAAATTTCGGCCCAAACTTTGCGTATTTTGCTGATCCAAGCAGTTTTTCCACAAGTTCGGTAAAATGTTTGGGCTTGGGACTGGCTTTTGGCGCTTTTTTTTTTGCTACTTACTTCACTTTTAGCAGCCAGCTAATCAGTACAGAGCACAGGTGTGGGGGGTCAAAAACCTCACCATTGAGGGTGTAGAGATCTCATTGGCTGCTAAAATCACATGTCCATCTTAGGTGTATGTCACTGTATTTCCGGTCGAACGCCATTTCCACCTTAGTCTCTGTAGTGAACACATTGCTGCCTCTGTTCTGTCTGCTGGTTTGCCAGTAGGCAGAAACAACATTTGATAGCGATTTCACACAGGAAAAGCTGCTAGTTAGATTAAAAAGGGGGGTGGACAGGGAGGGAGGAACTAGCTTAGGGAATCAGTGTTTTTGCAGTGTTGCTGACAAGCGTTGTTGAATAAGGCACCGTTCACAGAGATATTCCATAAAAAGAAATCTATTTAAACTAGTATTTGCTAGCAGCGCCATTTTTTGGATTACTCCAAAGTTCAGTTTTGCAGTGTTGCTGACAAGGGTTGTTGAAAAAGAGACTGATCACATAGATATTCCATAGAAAGAAATCTATTTATACTAGTATTTGCTAGCAGCGCCTTTTTGGGATTGCACCAAAATCTAGTTTTGCAGTGTTGCTGACAAGGGTTGTTGAATAAGAGAACGTTCACAGAGATATTCCATAGAAAGTAATCTATTTATACTAGTATTTGCTAGCAGCACCTTTTTGGGATTACACCAAAGTTCTGTTTTGTTTATATTTTTTAACATGGAGCGAACTAGAGGTGGTAAGTGAACAAGGAGGGGCATAGGTCGTGGAGCTAGAGGTACGAAACAAGGCACTCCTTCCAGTGTTCCAGACAACACAAAAGCGAGCACGTCATCAGTCGCAGGACCGTCAGGCCTGTCCTCGTTTGGACGGTTCCCTGTGCGTATCATTACTGACCATTGGTGCCAAACCGTTCTTCTACTGCATCCAGCAGTTTTACCACCTTTTCCTCTCAGTCAAGGGCACAAATGTCATCATCATCATCATCATCATCATCATCATCATCATCATCAGTGCAATCTGAAGACCAAATATCATCCAATAAACAGACCGCTCTAGATAATCCATATTCCGAATAGCTCTTTCATAACACAATGCAGTTGGGGTCAGAAGGCATTTCAAAAGATCAAGAGACCAAAGAAGATGAGTTTTTTCTGCTCTGACGCCCAATCGCTGTTGCCCTCAGAGGAGGAGAAGGAAGCTGGTCCATCGGTAGAAATATCAAGCGGTCAGCGGTGCGTTGCAGTGTCTGTGGCTTCTAGCCCGCAGCTTGAGGATGTACAGTGTCAGGAAGAGGAAGTCACCTGTGGTGATGATGATGATATTGCGGATCCAACGTGGTATTTTCAGCAGCAGCTGGCGAGTGCATCATCAGTGGAGGAGGAGGATGATATGGTAGTGTCAATGCGGGTCAGGCCTCAGAAAGGTAGAGGGTGGTCGCAAAAGTCCACTGACATCAATCTGCCAGCCACAGTAAGTGGTGGCAGTGGGAACACCAATATTAGGTTTTCACCGTTGAAGAGGTCCAGAACCAGTGAAGCATGGGCCTTTTTCGATCAAGCCTCAGATTCGCCGACCGACATCATATCTCGGCTTTGTTTTCAACTCGTCAGTAGAAGAAAGAGTCTAAAGAATTTAACCATCACCAGCATGAACAGGCAAATGCATGGAAAGCATGTGAATTGCTGTGGAAGAATCACTTGGAGAAGGCCACCCAGGCCCCTGGGATTCCAACCTAGATGACATCTTCTGCCTCTGCCATTTGCAAGCCCAAGTGGTCCTCTGCTGCCGATGTGCCGGAACAGCATCAGCAAGCACCATCCCCAGTCCCAGACACTGTCAGCCGATTCCCACCACCAGCAACACAATCTACACTTTTCCCTTCCACCAGACTGATCTGCATGCCATAGAGCAGCCAGTCCACCAGCCAGCCTTCTGTGTACCAGGTGTGGAAGCAGAAGAAACGCTTTCACCCCAACCATCCCAAAGCGAAAAGCCTGAATGTCGGCATTGCCAGGCTGTTGGCTTTGGAAATTATCTTTCTGCCTGGTGGACGCAGAATGGTTCCGCCACATCAGGTCCTGGCATGACCACCCCAATATCAGATGCTGAGCAGGAATTTCTTTGCCAGAAAAGCTGTCCCTTCTCTGGCCCGCAACGTTCCAGAAAAGATCTCCAGTGCATTGGCTGCATCTGTGTCCACCAAAGTTCATCTGACTACAGACACATGGACTAGTAAACACGATCAAGGGCGTTACATCTCACTGACTGCTCACTGGGTGAGTTGGGTGGATGACAGTGATTCTGGGGATGATGGGTCTTGGGCTTGACGGACACTCTTCCACACTGCTGGCATGGAGCAGAGTCCAGATCCACAACCTTGATGGGCCGCATCACGTGCCAAGAGAAACCAGGCCGTTCTGAAATTAATGTGTCTTGGAGGCTGTCAACACACAGGTCAAGAGCTGTGGATGGCTCTGCGCACTCAGACCGACCAGTGGCTGGGTGCTAAAAACCTGGCACCAGGCAATGTGGTGTGCGACAATGGGAGAAATCTCCTTGCCGACCTTAGGATTAGTAGACTTATGCACAACCCTTGCCTGGTACATGTCCTGAACGTGGTTGTGCAGAAATTTCTCAAGCACTACCCGGGTCTTAACTGTCTGCTGAGGAAAGCTCGAGGTCTTAGCTCAAACTTCCAGCGTTCGCATCCTGCTTCGGCACAACTGCCAGCATTGCAGCGTGATCTGGGCCTCCCCGTCAACCGTCTCATTGTTGACGTTGCAACACGCTGGAATTCCACCCTCCACATGCTCCAGCGATTGTGGCAGCAGCGTATGTAGTATGAAGTGTCGCATGGCTTGACGAGCAGTGGTGCGGACCTCAGTGTGTTGAGCCATAGATGGTGGAGGCAGGTGAAGGATCTCTGCAACATCTTTGACAGTTTTGAAGACGTATCCAAAATAGTCAGTCAGGACAATGGCATTGTCAGCATGACCATTGTGGTCATATTTATACTGGAACAAGCGTTAGACTCTCTGCAGTAGCATGCCCCATCAGTGATGGAGGAGGATGAGGTGGACACAGAGCCTTACGCGCCATCCGATTTACAAAGCCCGACTTTTTCTCACTTGTATTGGTCTTCTTTAGGTGGTGGTTCGGGGTCCAGGGCGTGTGCAGGACAGCAGTTCAGATCACAAAGTAGAGGGCATGATGCTAGCCAGGCCTCTGGTGATGGTCAGGATGAGTAGGTGGAGAAGGATGATGAGGCAGTGGTGGATACCACTGGTACAGATTACCCTTTGGTGTTAAGAGGTTGGCACAGATTTCAGGAGGAGTAGGAGGAGGAAGAGGAGGAAGATCTGATTAGTGCCCCTAGACCCCAAGGCTTGGGAGATCCAGGCAGCATCTCACACATCAGTGCTTTAATGCTACATTACCTGCAACATGACGCACGCATCAAGGCAATCAAAATGAACAGTGATTACTGGGTGGCCACCCTCCTTGATCCATGTTACAAATCAAAAGTGAGCACTTTCCTTCCACCCAAACAAATTGAAAGTAGAATGCAGGAATTTGAGACAGTGCTCATTGATCAACTCGGGACATCTGTTGCGTCTTCTTCACATTCTAATGTCATGGTGGAACAACGTCAGCAGTAGAATGGCAAGTAGCCACAGCAGCAGGCAGTGTGGCTGAAGCGCAATGATTAATATTTTTAACTCGGCTTTTACCACCTCACCAACACCTGCAAGGTAGGGCAGCATTCAGACACACCGAGATCGCCTTCAGAGCATGGTGCATGACTACCTGTGGCTCAGCACCGATGTTTTTGGACTTGATCTGGACTCATTCAACTTCTGGGTGCCCAAAATGGATGAATGGCCTGAGCTTGCTCGACACGCCATATAAATTTTAGTTTGCCCAGCAGCCAACATTATCTCAGAACGCAGCTTCAGCACAGCTGTCGGGGTGATAACTGACAAACATATCCGTCTTTCCCCTGATAATGTGGATCGTTTGACATCTATCAAAATGTATCAAGCTTGGATCTTGAATCAAGCTTGTTGCCCCGGTTGCCGATGTCACAACTAGTAAACTGTGGCACTTCTTCTTGACAATGGAAAATACACATTCCATCAGTCATCTATTAACATCAGTCATCAATCAGTCTGCAGTAAGTCATCTATTAACTGTTTCAGGCCCCATACAGCCAAATCAAATTGGGCCTATTACTGCTTCCTATTTTTGAACATATTTGTGGGCCCCTTTTAGATTAGGGCCCATGACATGAGTACTTCCCGTACTGCCCTGTTGGCACCCCTGGCGGTAGCAGCCGCTACAGGGCCCTGCATCCTGAGGTGTCCCAAAAGGCCCTTTGACACATAATAAGACACCGGTACTGGAAATGGTACATGGTAACTGGCACTGGTGCTGGTAGGGCAGTACTCTTGTCAGGGGCCCTAACTAAAAAATAGGAACTAGTAATGGGTGGGGGGCCCCATTTTATTTAACCGCATGGGGCCTTGAAACGGTTAATAGATGACTGATGGCAGCCCTGGCTACCACTGCACCTCCTATAACTATGGCCCTGCCAGCTGAACCTCCATGTTCCCTTTTGGGATTTTCTTGCTGCCACCACATATATGACATGTTCTTGGGTCCTGGTGAAAAAAGTAATGGGGGCTCCAACCAGTTACCATGTGCCATTTCCAATACTGGTGTCTTCTTATGTGTCAATTGGGTCCCGTAGCAGCTGCTATGCACCTCTTGTAGCTACACAGTCCTCATCTTTTCAGTTAGCCATTGAAAGGAATGAATTATTTTAGCCTGTGAATTTTTTTCTGTGACTCTTAGAGCCAAATTGTCTTCACTAAGTTGTTCCACATATGCATTTTACTCTTATGGAATGTAATTGCAACTTCTCCCCACCTTTGTTAGTCTAAAAATTTACCTGAACATCATGTCCTCTCTTGGTACCTTTACAGATCTCCACATTTCAGGGAGAGACGATTCCAGCTACAAGCTACTCTGCATTGATTTAAAAACCTGTGCGTGGGTGGAGTGCAAAAACCAAAGTAGGGGCAGCCACTCTTCCATAGAAACAGTCTAAAAAACAATGTTTGGTCTGTACATTCAAAAGTTTTTTTTTTTTTAATATAAAAAATGAGTATAGGTGCATGCTGGTGTGGCAGTAAAACACAAACACAATCCAATATCAGCATCTGCTAGCACTAAAAAACAGTGAAAAAGAACGTAGGAATTGTTAGAAAAGCATTTCTGCTACTTTAGATACATGAAAATTTGTGGGTTGTAGTGTACAATTTTGATCAAAACTGTAATAAGTCCACCATCAATCAACAAGGCGACCTCAAAAAAGACTAGAACCTACTCTATATGCTGCCTCTCTTGGTGCCTGCTCAGACCTCAAATTTTCATGTATCTAAAGTAGCAGAAATGCTTTTCCAATAATCCCTACGTTTCTTTTGACTGTTTTTAGTGCTAGAAGAGTGCTGCTGATATTGGGTCATCACATGATCAGGACAGATTTTCATCCACTAAGAGAAAATAAGAGAGGTTCCAAATGATTATCATCGACCAGAGATCTTAAACATTGCAAAACATTGATACAGAAAGTACAATGAAAAAATGTCAAACTTTATTTTATACAGAAAATAACTTAATTTGCTGAAAACAGAACACCTGCTTCATTTATAAGATTTCTTGATCTCAGCTTGGTTCATATGCAGTAGTACTGTGGTATATGCTTTTCTATTTTACACATAAAGGATATTTTTACATTTTTTTATCTTTAGAAAAATGTATCTGCGATAACTGCTGCCATTTACAATGTAAGGTGTATGATTTTGCTAGATAGTAATTGACCACACAGCATGATAGTTAGAGAAAAATTATGGCACTGTTATTGTATTAATAGGTGCTTATTGAAGGATGATTAATCCAGAAGACATACAGTGGCGGCCAAAAGTATTGGCACACCTGCAATTCTGTCAGATAATACTCCGTTTCTTCCTGAAAATGATTGCAATCACAAATTAAATTTGGTATTTTTATCTTCATTTAATTTTCTCCCCAAAGAAAACCACAAAATAATTGTCATAAACCAAATTGGGTATAATTCCACACCAAACATAAAAAATGGGGTGACAAAAGTATTTGGGACTGGTTGAAAAATCATGTATGCTTCTCTAATTCGTGTAATTAACAGCACCTGTAACTTACCTGTGGCAACTAACAGGTGTGGCAATAACTAAATCACACTTGCAGCCAGTTGACTGGTTTAAAGTTGAACTCAACCTCTGTCCGTGTCCTTGTGGGACCACATTGAGCATGGAAAAAGAAAGAAGACCAAAGAACGTCTGAGGACTTAAAATACAAATTTGTGAGGAAGCATGAGCAATCTCAAGGGTACAAGTCCATCCCAAAACTGAAATTTTCCCTTTTCACCGTGCGCAGTGTCATCAAAAAGTTTTAACCCCTTACCGCCGAGCCCCTTATGGCCTCTCTGACAGAGCCCCCTTTTTGAAAAACCTGTTTAT
>JAODAL010048350.1:0-29095 GCA_025379985.1 Phyllomedusa bahiana | reverse complement strand
CCATTTAACTAAAAAGGGTGGTTGAAAATTTCCTTTTTCTGGCACTTTTTAACTTTGGGTCGCAGGTTTGGGGCTCATGCTGTGGCCCAGGACAGGGATAGTCTATGGCCAGTTCAACTAAAATGGTGGTTCAAAGACCTTTTTCCGGCACTTTTAAAATCTGGGCGTCATGCAGGTTTGAGGGTCATGCTGCAGTACAGGACATGTATAGTCAATGTCCGGGTTAAAACTAAAATGGGGGTTTTCAAAGACTCCTTTTTCCGGCACTTTTTAATCTGTGGGTCAGACAGGTTTAATGGTCATACTGCGGTCCAGGACAGATATAGTCAATGTCCAGTTCAACTAAAATGGGGGTTCAAAGACTCCTTTTCCGGCACTTTTTAATCTGGGGGTCATGCAGGTCGGGTCTCATGCTGTGGCCCAGGACATGATAATCAATGTCCAGTTCAAGTAAAATGATGGTTCAAATAATACTGCCTTTCTGGCACTTTTTAATTTGTGGGTCATGCAGGTTTAAGGGTCATGCTGTGGTACAAGACAGGGATAGTGAATGGTCTGTGACTTTCTTTCTGTGACTTTTATAACCTTAGTGTGTTGCCTAAGATGTAGCACGTATCCAGTTTCCTTTTGTGGATGTTAATTCCAGCTTCTCCAGCCCTGTTTGGGTGTAAGAATGAAGGTGTTGTTCCTCTCCCATAGACTTTAATGGTCATCGGCGATAATCTATCGACTATCGGATATTGGCATGATAATTGACGATATCGACTATTGACCCGATGACGATAGTCGACGTAATCGCTCATCATTAGTTTAGAGTAAAGTGTGGTATGGAACCTGTTTTCATTAAGATCTTTAATAATACTAACATCCAGACACTCAATCTCGTCAATTTGTTTGTTTATCGTTAATTCTATAAGAGGATGACGTGAATTTAGGTAACATACGAATTGGTCAAGTTCTTGTTCTGAACCATGACGTCATCGACATAGTGTAACCACAATTTTATGTGGTGAGCATACATGGTCTGATGAACATAGTTCTTTTCAAACATCATCATAAACAAGTTAGCGACACTGGGGGCCACAGGAGACCCCATCGATTTACCTTGGGTCTGTATGTAATAATCATTACCAAACCTAAAGTAATTGTTTAGCAGAACTATGTCTAATAACGTCATCAAAAAAGAAATGTGTGCGTTAGATAGTGTAGCATCTTCCAATAGATCTTCCCTTACAGCTTCACAGCTTAAATCATAAGGTACATTTGTGTATAAGGATTTAATATCCAAAGTACAAAGAAATGTTACATCTTCACTTTGGATATCTTGAATATAACGAAGGAATTGGGTGGTGTCAGTTAGACAAAAAGGTTCTCTTTTTATTTTCTTCTGTAAATAGCCATCAATGTTACTGCCAAAGGCTCCAAAACGGAACCTATGCCTGATACAATAGGTCTACACGGTGGTCGTCCGATTATTTCGGGTAAAAATAACTTATGTGAACCTATCTGTAAGTTTATTGACTATATATTACGACCATTTGTGGAGATCTTACCATCTTATGTGAAAGATTCTTCAGATATTCTGCGCAAAATGGAAGGGGTTCAGTTAGAGTCAAATATGCTAATTGTAACATGTGATATTGAATCACTGTATACATCGATTAGACACTCAGATGGGTTAGAAGCGGTTCGCTTCTTTCTTTCAACCTCAAATTTGGATTCGGATCTATGTGATTTTATTTTGATCAGTCTTGAATTTATATTGACCCACAATTTTTTTATTTTCCGGGAATCTTTTTATGTACAATCGCAAGGTACAGCAATGGGCGCATGTTGTGCGCCCACGTACGCCAACCTATTTTTAGGTTGGTGGGAAAGAAAGATCTTTCTGACTGATTCCCCCCGTTTTGTTGAGAAAGTACAATCTTGGAATAGATATATCGATGATGTGATAATGATTTGGCATGGAACAATTTCTGAACTTGAACAATTTATGTCTTCTTTAAATAGGAATGATGTAAATATGAAACTTACATATAAATATGGAAGGACTCAGATGGATTTCTTGGACATTACGTTCCAGGTTGATGATATGGGTTTTGTCCATTCGGATCTGTTCAGGAAGAAAACTGCGGTCAACTCTCTACTACATGCAAAATCTTCACATCCAAATAAACTTGTTGAAAATATACCGGTGGGCCAATTTTTGCGATTAAGACGAATATGTTCTGATTATTCTACTTTTGAAAAAAGATCAATTGAACTTGCTTCGAAATTTAAAGAGAGAGGGTAAAGGAAAGATGGATACACAATGGATTGGAGCGAGCTACAAAGACTGAAAGAAATCAACTTTTGATGGAAAAGGATAAAAGAGAGAGTAAGTCGAATTGTGATGTAAGATTTATTTCAACATATCACTCCAGTTGGAAAGAAATGCGTACATCAATGGCAATATATTGGGACATACTCATAATGGATCCCATTTTGGCTAAGTATCTCCCCCCCTATCCGTTCATCACATATCGCCGCTCAAAGAATCTTCGTGACATGTTGGTGCGTAGTTTCTACAAGGGTACCCAGCCAGAAACGTGTTTTGGATCAAAAGGCCCAAGATGGGTGTTATGTAGCACATGGAAAATTGAATGTATTCTGGATTGTCCTTAAAACCTGCAGCTCAGATTGTGAAACCCCTCTCACCACCCCCCTGAGAAATGGAATTTCTAGCCTGTGTCTGTAGATCCTCACCCCAGCATTTGTGACTGTTAATTACTGCATTGTTTAGATAAAAGGGGCCTTAAGCAATTTTTATGGCCCACTTTATAGATGCAGCTGTCCCGGATACATGATAAACTATGACCCCTCCACAAAATACTCTTAATTTATCTGCCCCCAGCAGAAGCGCAGTCCGTGATTGCCCTCTAGTGGTAATAGTATGCAATAACCCTCATCCGACAATCATGTGTACGCCCCCTCATCATAATGTCAACCAGTAAAAGAGTAGGCAGATATGAGAAAGGAGGAGAGAACCTGGACAGGTATAAGACACGAGGCCAGACTCTAGTCTGTGTTCATAGCTGGGGGTCAATCCTGGATTGAGCTGTGTCCCATTTTCCATCTTTCCCCCGGGACCTGATCTGAAACATCTGTAAGTGTGAATTCTTCTCTTTCTCTCTTTTTATTTTAATAACTGATTGATGTGTATGTCATAGTTATTGTTATTATATTCTGTTTATGTAAGCACTGAAAATCATTTTTATATTAAAGTTATCAGTAATACGTTAATTCTTGTTGTTGCACGGATCCATTACCTTGAAGGAGTGTATTTTTTCTTTGGTAACTGCTGAGAGAGCAGTGAGTTGACCTGTAAGCATTTTTTCCGTGGTTTTAGAATATCTGTCGGGAAGCAGATTCCGTCCGGCTGATTCCTTTTGGATTATTGAAGGAAGGTGGTGACAGCGTGTATTTTTTTTTTTTGGGGGGGGGGGGCTGGAACTGTCTTGTGGTACGATTTATGCTTGATTCGCTACCTAAGTGAGAGGTGAGAGCAAGTGGAAATAACTCTACCCCATTGCAGTGGCCCTCAGTCACGTGCCGGTGAGCGTGTACGTGACAATGGAGTTGTTCCTCATGTGGAAAATGCGTTGCCTGCCAAAATGTGGAGGATGTGGACTTTTTCCTTAATCAAGATGGGAACACAAGATTTCGTATTACTCACTCAATTAATTGTGGTACAGCTGGAGTGATATATCTGGCACAGTGTCCTTGTGGATTGAAATATGTGGGTCTAACATCAAGAACTTTTAGAAAAAGAATTCGTGAACACGTGTTGGGGATCGAAGCTGCGAAAGGTGAGTCAGATTTATACAACTTAAAGACTATCCCGAAACATTTCAAACTGTTTCATAATTGTGATGCAAAAGGACTTCGATTTATTGGTATTGATAGGGTTCTGTTCAATAAACGTGGAGGAAACTGGAAAAAATTGCTTGCACAACAGGAGGTCCGTTGGTTTTATACTTTGGGTACAGCTGCCCCTAGAGGTTTGAATGAGACAATTAGTTTTGCTCCTTTTTTGCAATGTTATCTATCTTTGCTTGTATATTCTTATTTTAATCTATTTATTTTTCAGTATTGTTTGTGTTTATATGTTTGTTATTTGAGTACTAATTTTTTCCCCCCCCTTTTTTTTTGAGGCATTTTTGTTGGATGTTTTTTTCTGATTTTTTTTGAAGGTTATATTGGAAGATTGAAGTGAAGAAGAAAGAGTTTGAAAAATGAATTTTGACATAAAATAATGAAGAAAAATTTACTTCAATTATATATATATATATAAGTTTTTTTTTTCTTTTTTTCACTTGAGCATATGATGTAATTCACTCGAACATATTATGTACTTTATACTATCACCTTTACTGTTGTGTTACACTTAATTGATTACACTTGGGTTGTTCACAATTAATATATAATTACATGGATTTTTATATGGCTGAATATTTATTATTGTGTATAGATATATATAATATATATATGTTTTTTCACTGTATTATTTTAGTATATGTAGAATCACGTTATTAATATACTTCTTTGGTTAGTGCCGTATTTGTTGTTTGCATTTTTTATTTTTTTTTCTTCACTTGAGCATATGGAGTAATTCACTTGAATATATTGTGTACTTTATATTATTACTCTTATTATTGTTATACACTTATTGGATTGCACTTGGATTGTTCACATGTCTCTTTATTTTTAATTTTTTTTATCTATATATATTTTAATTTTTTTATTAATGTATATATAAAGAATTTTCTTTAGTACTGTTTCTTATTGCTTTTTTTTTTATTTTTTTTTAGTTATTTTTATCATTATTTTTCTTTATTTTTAGTATTTTTCTTCGTTTGTGTCAGTATATACTTTTAATTTCCTTCTTCTCCTTTTTCCTCTGTTTATGATGTCCTCTGTTTCATTTGTGGTCTCCGGTCTTCACTTGCTGTGGGCTGCCATTTTTGGTGGGTCTTTAACTTATTTTTATAGTTTGGTCTTCAGTGTCTCCACTTAGGTATTCCGCCATTTTTGGTGGGTCTATTTTAGTTACATATGCTCTGGTTACTGACGCCGTGCTAGAGCATATGTGTTTTATATCCTTTGTCCTTCTCTGATGACGTCCGTGTTTCCGGTCTGCGTGCTGGCGTCGCACGTGGTCCATGATTCATGTGATGGACTCAGTTAGACAAATTGGATATTTTTATTATCGGGACCACAAGGTAGCAAGAGATATTGCTTTCAGCTGTTTGTCTCTTTACCCTATTGGATGTGATAACCTTTTTAAGGGAGGTGAAGTTAGTTGTGTGTTACCCCCTGACGAAGCCAGGTGTGGAGAAACGCGCGTTGGGGTCTGTCTATGCCTCCTCTGGGTGGGTATGCGCTCTTACTATGGGTGATTATATGGTGATATATCATTGACTGTTTGTTTATTTATGTGTATATTTGGTTATATACTATGTTACTTGACATGATTATGCATCTTATGCATACCACCTAGTGTGGGGTTGTATCTTTGTGGCACCACCATTTTTAGCTATATGTATTTGGTCTTTGTATTTTTGTGTTTTTACTATACATTTGGAAATTAATAAAAAGTTTTGTATATATGTACTTTTGCATTTTTGGTAGTTTTTTTTTTTTTATATTGGTGTTGGTTAGAATTTTGGTTTACTACCGTGTTTTATTATGATTTTTTGATATATTGGCGTTGTTTGTTGTAGGTTATTTATCCATATATCAGAATGGATTTTCGTTCAAAAAAAGCAATCTGGATTTCAGAAGCAGATGCTATTTTTGGTGGTCCTACGGATACTGTTGAGTTGGATAGCATTGCTCTAAGGGAGCTAAAAATGAAATTTAAAAATCTACTCCATAGAAGGATTAAAATCTGGTGGAACCAGTTTTCCCTATCAAGTTACCTTAACAAGGGATTAATTCCTCTTGGCCTGCGGATCCAAATTTTTCCGTTTTATAGTTTTAATGATGAATCCTTTTGTTCCAAATGGGAAGGCTTGTACATCATGCTCTCGTACATTTATGCAATTGATTGTGGATTTAAATATACGCTCTTTTGAGGAGCTAATGAAACAAATTGATGAAGTTGAGAAACAACTAATAGAGTATTGCCCTCCGAGTTTGGGCAAATTTAAAAAGAAATTGATGATCTTTCATTGGTTGGAGAAGCAAATTTAAGAGTGGAAAAACAAAAAATTTAACGTGATTTTTCGGATGTCAAAATAATCGATCTATAAATGGGGGCAGAAAAAAGAAATCAATAAGAGACGTACATCATCTTATTATCAGGGAGTCGTAAGTGTTGGGTCAACATCATCCAATCTCGAACAGAGATATGGAAAAAAAAAAATTTCACCGGGAAATAGGTCCTTTGGGAAAACGACAATGATGATTTCCCTATGATGAGAAAAATGGCACTTCAGGTAGTTAATTTTCGGAATAAAATTATCTAAAATTAAATTAAGGGTGTAAGTAGGGTTTAACCTTTTCCCCTTCATCCAAATTTGATTGTTTTCAGGAAAAAAAGATTTGCATCTTTTGCCAAAATTAATTTTTAAAAAATTTTATTTCATCAAGACCCCCCCCGTGGGAAGCTCTCCACAACACGAACAGGAAGCTCAAAAATTTTTAGAGGATTTTTTGGCGACAAACAATGTGGAAAATCTGACTGACAAACGGGGTAAGTTTCCTTTTTCCCTCATCCACATCTAAGAAATACCGCTCTTATGTTTTTCCAAATATAAAACTATTTGTGGAGTTGGTTAAGGGGGAATTTCCAAAATTACAAGAATCAAACCCTAGGGGGAAAAATATTTACAAAAAAACATAACTTTAACCCCAAAGATACGTTAAAATATACAAAGCATTATCAACACAAAATATGTTTAAATCAAAAACAAAACGCGGGGTAACCGCCCCGAAAAGGCACCCCCAAAAAAGCCCTTAAAAATTTAAAAAGATATAACACGGAGGTGCGCAAAAACAAAAGGACATACAAATTATATACAAAAATAAAAACTATCACCATATATAACACCTAAATTATTGGCATATACAACACCCAAAAAGTGTATCATAAACACAATAAACAACAACACAAATCTTGTGAGAAACTCCACAAAGCCCCAACCGTTTCTCCCGTATTTTAAAGGGGTTTTCATCAGGGGACAGGGAACCCACATAGGCAAGAAACAATAATAAAAAAGATAAAAAAAGAACTGATAATCCCAAAAAAAGTAATATATAATGTGTCTTACGCCCTCACTAGATACAATGGGACGAGGTCCAAATTAGATGATGCGCTCAAAAATGATGGAAAGCAGTAAGTACAGCTCTGTACACTCTTAAATCCTGGCTGCATTCGGCGTCCGGAAACCCCAAGCCGCATGCGCAACTACATTTCCCGAAAAACTAAAAAGACTCTTTTCCAGTGTTTCGCCCGTCAGAGAAGAGAACACGATGCAGGCGCCCCAGTACAAAGGGATAAAATTAAAAATTTTCCGGAGAAAAGGAAAGCGCCACTACAGGAAAATTTTAAATTTGTAGCAACGAAAGAAAGGGGGCCATAGTGAAAAGTTATAAATATAAGCACTTACAAGATCAGCTGAGTGACTAAACAAAGTACACCAAAAAATAAAAAATGCCAATTGCCCATTATATGACGGGGGAAAAAATGAAATTAAAATTATCCCCTGGATAGCGGGAAAAAAAAGGAAAACAGGACAGGGTATGAACAGGACATTGCTATTGATAAGATACAATTATGAAACCGAAAAATAAATACAGTATTATATAAAAGAAATGTACAAAAAAAAACAAATAAAGGGCTACAAGAAAGCCCTTTATTAAACTAAATAAACCACAGAACCTTTTTTATTTAAAAATAAATGCTGTCATGAGAAAACATCATTTAGGCCATAAGGCTGTAAGGTTTTTAGACAAAAAATCCAGAATGTTTCTCTCTGGGGGAGTTTCCTATCAAAATCCCCTTTACGTGGGGAAGGCAAAACATCATCACGAGAATCTGACATCCAAGGGGTTATCTTTTTGATAAGGTTCATATACTGTAGGTTTGGACACCAAAAGAATTTGCACGCTTTTACAAATGCCCATTTGAATTACCATAGATCTATTTCCGTAACCCAATTTTGAATTTTCTGGGGGAGTTAGGATATGGGGCTAAAAAGTCACCAATAAATTTTTAAACCCCCTCTTAAGTAAAACGGGTGGTATCAATAAAGGAGGCTTATCGGGTCCCGTTGAAATGGGCCAAAAATTTTTAATTTCCCCCTTTAAAATGTTGGGAAAGCATTATCAATGTGCCTACACCTCACTTTGTTGCCCCCCCCTCCCCCCTCTTCAAATTTTTTTGGGGGGTAATAAAGATGTCGGTCAGATGCACAAGCCCCTTGGTACGCCTCAGATAATACTTTCTGAGGGGAAACCCGCTCTAAAATCGTTTCTGAAGATGTCAGCTTCTAATTTAAAAACCCCCGTTTGGTTTTTAACAAAATTCCCTCAGAAAAGGATGTATTGGCCTTTAGGGATTCCTCGTCGAAGGGGGAACGGGTGGAAAAACTTTCCCACCTTAAAAGGCTGTTCCCCCCTGAGGGTTTTTCGGAAAAGCGTGGTTTTGAGAATCCCTTTGCTGCTTTCGGAAGACTACATCCAAAGAAGATGATTGTGAGCTCAATTACTGATGTGAATTTTTAAGCCAATTTCATTGAGTTCGTTTATTATGAACCATCAAGGCTGACCCGTACCTGTCCCCAAAAAAAATGATTCTCAATGTTCGGCCCCAAATAAGTAATTACCCTGGAATGACAAAATTGTTTGAAAAGACTTTGGGGTTTTTCCCCCCCCAGCCCAGGAAGAGTTAGCGTTGGGAGCACAAGGGCTCCCCATAAGCCCCCTGGCTGGTGGTATAGCAACCATTTAAATAAAAAAGAAAATTATTGTAAGCACAAAACGTAATAAAAAAGAACTAGTTGATTTTTGTTCTTTCAAAAAACGCTTTCCCTGCCAAAAGCCCTACAGCTCTCAGCCCCCTCATGGGAGGGCGTATAGGGCCTTCCCCAACACTACATAAGAAGGTATCTGCTCCACGGTATACCTTCAATTTAACAGGGGTCGTGTATCTCGAATAAAAGATGGCAAGAAATTGACAAATGGATAAAGAATTTTGTTTAAAATAACACTTTTCAAATTTTTTGTTAAATTGTTGATACCCGGAGACAATAGGTCCCGCATTTGAGTGGGTTTAATTTTATGGACTTTTGGGAACCCCTAAAAAGTGCGATTGGGGAGCCTTAGGGAGGTAAAGGTAAAAATCACCCAAATATTTAACCCAGGGGCAAGGGTGTTTTAAGAATTGCTCAAGTTCTTTTTTATAACTTTCCCAGGGTCCCATTTTAAGGGATGATACCCATATGGGTCCTTAGTTTTCTACACATTTTTTGTAATCCCCGTGGTTTTAAAACCACGATATCCCCCCTTATTTCGGGTGATTTTTTTACTACAGACGATCTTTTTCCAATTTTTAAAAGGGAAGGACCATCTTTAGATAGATTAAAAATTAACGACCTATTTTAGGAGTCCCCCCTTTGTTTTTCAAAAGCATGCTACTACTTTAACAAATGATCGATATTTTGGTCCATTTTCCGGGGGCATTTTGGGGCTTCTAGATGAAAAACCATGAAGGACCCTTAGAGGGATCTGCTCCCCCTTTAATACCCTTGTGTACCAAAAAACCGATGTCATCCGGACAATCCCCAATTCAAAACATTGCTTTTTTTGTTTAATTTAAAGCTTTTTCCACTTTAAATTCCCTTCCAAAAAGTGGATTCCTTCACCCCCTTAAGAATTTAAAGGGTATTAGGCAAAAAATGACAGTCCTTATTTAGTACTTGAATCTCTGGTCAGTGAAGTACGATCAATAAATTTATCACCTGAAAAAACCCCAGCTGACCAATAATAGATCATTTATCATCCTAATTGGGCTGGAGTGTTCTCTCAAAAAAGAGGGTTCCGATTCGTAAGCTCTTGTTGCATCTATTTCTCCGTTGTTAGAGTTTTGGTCACGGGTTAAAATGGGGGAAAAGGGGATGACCCAGAGTAAAGGACCGTAGGGGGTGCATCTTGTTTTTTTTTTGGTATTTTTGCGGTTTTTTTTTCGGGTCCCCATTGGGTTACTTTTTATCCATAGTCCTATCTCCCCCCAGACACTCCACAAAGTGGTTACGGGAAAAGATCTACTGGTACACAAATGTGGGACTTGTAAAGCGTGCAAAATTTTTTTTGGTGTCCAAGACCTTCATAATCTCACTCGGGAAAACTTTAAAATGAACATGTATGCCAATTGTAAGACCAAGGGGGTGATTACCAACTATTTGGGAGCCCCCGGATGTATGTTTGGGAAAAAATTAGGGGAATTTTTACGGGGAGTACTTGAACACCAGGGACATAAAACTCACGGACCACCCCACACCATTTGAACCATAGTCATAAAGAAATCCTTGGGTGCGATTTTCATGATAGAGGTAGTTGTCCTTTCCCCACGTAAAGGGGACTTTGATAGGAAACTCCTCCAGAGAGAAACATTCTGGATTTTTTGTCTAAAAACCTTACAGCCTTATGGCCTAAATGATGTTTTCTCATGTACAGCATTTATTTCAAATAAAAGAAGGTTCTGTGGTTTATTTAGTTTAATAATTAGGGCTTTCTTGTAGCCCTTTATTTGTATTTATTTGTATCATTTCATTCATATAACACTGTATTTATTTATCGGTTTCATAATTGTATCTTATCAATAGCAATGTCCTGTTCATACCCTGTACCTGTTTCCTTTTTTCGCTGCATATCCAGGGGATAATTTTAATTTCATTTTCAGTCATTTTGTAGTTTTCGGGCGAAATGTAGTTCGCGCATGCGCAGTCGGGCTTTCCGGACGCCGATATGCAGCACATGTATTTAAGAGTGTGACAGCTAGCTGTACCTTACTGCTTTCCTATCATTATTCTGAGCAGCATCATGCATCATCTATTTTGGACCTCATCCTGATTGTATCTTCTGAGGGACGTAAGAGCACATTATATATTACTTTTTTGGGACTATCAGTATCATTTTGATTATCATTTTGATTATTGTTTCTTGTCCTATGCTGGTTCCCTGTCTCCCTGATGAACCCGTAGTATCTACGGGAGAAACGCGTTGGTCTTTGTGGATGTTTCATTCAGCATAGATTTGTGTTGTTGTTTATTGTGTTTATGATACACTTTTAGGGTGTTGTATATGGCAATAATTCATGGTGTTATATATGGTGATAGTTTTTATTTTTGTATATAATTTCTGTATGTCCTTTTGTTTTGCGCACCATCCGTGTTATATCTTCTTACATTATTAAGGTCTTTCTTGAGGGGTCGCCCTTTTCGGGGCGGTTACCCCGCGTATTGTCTGTGATAGGATCGTATTTCAGTGTTGGATACTGCTTTATATATTTTAACGTATCTTAGGATTAAAAGTTATGTTTTAGTGTAAATATTATACCCGTTGGCATTTGACTCTTGTAATTTTGGATTTTCTTGTATGGCTATAAATGCCGGGTACTTTATCTACAGGTTTCTTTCTCCTACCTGGAATATTTTAGGAGATTTGTTGTTTGTGTCTATGAAAGGGAATTTAGTCGGATTGAACCATCTATTCTAAATGATAATTGTACAAAGGAAGAAAGGATTGCTCTGCATGAACTTCAACAACGTAAGGATGTAATTATAAAACCAGCGGATAAGGGTGGTAATGTGGTTCGTGGCCGGAAAAAACCCTTTATGGAAAAAAGTTTTGAGACACTGAGAGAGAAACCCACTTTTTTCAAAAGCTTACCTTTAACGCGCTTTAAAATTTAGATCAAAAAACTATCTTTATTTTGGATGACCGTCAAAAAGGGTTTTATCACCAAACAAAAAAATTTGATTGTTCTTCCCCCCTGATCCCACAATTCCAAAACTTTTATCTTTTCCCGAAGATTCACAAAAATGAAAAAAAACCCCCCGGGTGGGTGGGTTTATTTGGGGTAAAAATGACTTATGTGCCCCTATCTGTTTTTTTTATTGCCCTATATATTACGCCCTTTTTTGGGGAGATTAGTTTTGAGCGATTACTTGGGCAAACCATATGGGCGATAGTCGAAAGTGGGCCACCCATCGAAAAGGGTTTTTTTTCCTATTGAGCAGTCTTTATGAGCAAAGACCGTTAAAGCCCTATGGGAGACCCAAAAACCCCTTTCATTTTTACCCCCCAAGGGGGCGGGGAGAAGCTGGAAAAAACATCCCAACAGTAAAAGGGGATACGTGCTAATCTTAGGCAACACATTTTGGAAAAAAAAAGCCACAAAAAAAAAAAAACACACCCCTTTCCCACTTTTCCCGGTCTTGTACCAAACAGCAGCCCCTTAAACCGCATCCCCCCCAAATTAAAAAGTGCCAGAAGGCGTTATGTTTTTAAACCCCATTATTTTACTTAAAACTGGACATGAATTTTCCCTGCCCGGGAACGCAGCTGACCCCAAAACCTGATGCCCCCCCCACTTTTAAAAATCCCGGAAAAAGGAGTTTTTCAGCCCCCATTTTTTTTTTCACTGGACATTGACTATCCCGTCCGGGGCCACGGGCATGAGCCCCAAACCTGCATGACCCCCACATTTTAACGGGTCCGGGAAAAAAGGAGTCTTTAAACCCACCTTTTTAGTTTCACGGGGACTTTGGGGACTAAACCTGTCCTGGGCCACAGCATGACCCCCCAAAACCTGTATGCCCCCCCACATTTAAAAAGTGCTTGAAAAAGGAGTTTTTTAAAACCCCCTTTTATTTTTCACTGGACATTGACTATACCGGGTCCGGGGCCCCACAGAAATGGGGCCCCAAAAAACCTTTTCCCAATTTGACCCCACATTTAAAAAGTCCCGGAAAAAGGATTTTTTTAAACCACCATTTTATTTTTCACGGGACATTGCTTAAAACCGGGGGTTCCCTGGGCCACATAAAAAGCCCAAACCTGCTTTGGACCCCCCAAAATTTAAAAAGGGTTTTGGGAAAAAGGATTTTCCTTTCAACCACCTTTTTATTTTTTCCAAAACCTTGGGGGACATTTTAAACCAAAAACCTTTGCCCTGGGGCCCACAGCATGAACCCAGGGGCCGGAAACCGGTTGGGTTTGGGGAGGTTTAATGGTGGCGGAGCCCCAAAACATGAGGGTTAAAAATCCGGCCGGGATGCGCAGAAAACGAAAACTGCCCTTTGCTGAAGCAGGAGTGCGGGGAAGGGGGAAAGTGTGAAAAACTCCACCCTTTTCTCAGAAACACAGTCAAAATACCCCTTTGGGAAAGCGCTTTGCCCCTCCCGAATGGGGTGCGGCCCAAATTTGAGCTTCATTTTGGGGGAAAAAAATTAATTTTGGGGGGTTTAACTTTTTCCTTTTAAACACCCCGGGTTTTGCCCTTTTAAATCTTGGGGGAAATTTCTTTTTTTTTTTTTAAGTGAATTTTTGGGGGGCTTTGTGAGGGGGAAAAAAAAGGGTTTCTTTTATTTGGGTTTCTTTTCCCTTTGCAAAAACCCTTATGTCCCGTCCTCTTTTGGTCAAGTTTTCCTTTAGCCCCAGGGGTTAAAAAGTACAGAGGAAATATTTTTTAAAAAAGGCCCTTTTTTTTGGGGTTTAACCATGAAAGGGTTTTTTAGAAACTTTTTTTTTAGAAAAACATTTTTTGTGGAACCCCACCTTTTTTTGTTTTTTTTAAAATTTTGTTTTAAAATGGGTTTTGTCTCACCTTTAAAAGGGGAATTTTGGTTTAAACTTTTTTGTTAAAAGACCCTTCCCAAAAAACAAAGTTCTTTTGGGAAAAAATGTTTGTGCCAAATTAAAAACAGTGCCCTTTCCCTTTTTCCTTTTTTCTGAAAAGCACCTAACCCTTGACCACTCTTGCCCATTTGAAGAACAAATGTCTGTTAAAAAACAACATTTTTTAGAATAGGACCTGTAGTATAGCTGTGTCCCCAGCAAAATGCCCCCAAAAAATTTTCCAAAAGCAGGGCCCTTTGGGGGCCCCACTTTGGGAGCCAATTGGGGAAGAAAACCAAAAGGGTCGGGTTTAAAAGGGCCAACTTTTTTTAAAAAGTAGGGGGGTAGTATACTATTATGTAAATTACACCCAAAAGCCCCCCAAAAAAAATTTTTCAAAAAACTTTGACCCATGAGCCATTTTACAATTGTGAAGGAAACAAATTTCTTTTTAAGAAAAAAAATTTTTTTAGAATAGGACCTGTAGTTTTTTGTGCTTTTCCAAAAGCAGCTGACCCAAAAAAATTATAAAAATTAAAAAAACTTTTAATTAGGGGAAACCTTTTTAAAAAAATTGTTGGGGGGTGATTAGCCAATTTCTGTTCCAAAGGCCCCATGATTATTGCTGTATCTAAAAAGAAAAAGCCCCAAAAAAAAATTAAAAAAATATAAACTTCTCAGCCACTGTTAAAATTTGGGTGGGGGAAAGAAATCCATTTTAGAAGCCCCCCATTTCTTTTCCAAACCCCCTATGATTATTTCCCGAATCTAAACAGCAACATGACCCCAAAAAAAATTATAAATATGCCCTTTCTCACCCCTTTTTAAAATTTTGGTAGGAAACATGCCCCCCCAAAACCATTGAAAAATGTAAAAAAATTCTAAAGATAAAGTGAGTAAATTTTGAATAAGGTTTTTTGGTTCATAAAAAACTTTGGTGTCTTTTTTTTTCCCCTTTCCCCAGCAAAACCCACAAAAAAAACCTTTGGAATTAAAAATTTTAAAAAAATTGCAGAAAGAAATGATCATTTTTAAAAAAATTTTTTTAAAGAGGAAACCTTTTCTGTTTGGAGGGGAATGTGAAGTAGACCAGCAACAACCCGGTGCCCTCGGCAATTGGGGCCACAACATAAAACAGAGATCCATGGCCATTTTTTTGATGAAATAAAAACAATCCCAAAATTTTATCTGGGGAAAGCCGGATGCGTTTGTTTTTAATGACCCCTCCATTGTGCTGAGGGTCCGCTCGATTTTTAAGCCCGGTGCTGGGCAGGACAAACCCTCTATGGCGTGGGACCAGCTGGGGCCCTTCGTCCATTTTGGACCCCCAAAGAAGCCCCAAATGGGCCCGGGAAAACACATAAAAAAAACACCCGGGGGTTTAACCCCCGTAGTCGTTTTCGGCCATGATTTTAAAAAGCTGGTTTTGGGGTGTTGTATTTTTTCCCCTGCATTGATCCCGTTGGTGAGGTGGAAAAATAAAGTTTGGGCCAGCGGTCACCATTAGGCTTCTCCCCACCTTGCCTGCTGCACCCGCTGGCTGCCCGTTTCGGCTATTTTGGGGGCATCAAATGTTTGCCCAACGTCGCTGGCGTTGTTCCCCCGTTGACTTTTGAAGAAGGGGAAGGGCAGACGCAAAAGGGTTTTTGAAAATCCAGGTTGATCAATCACAAGGTCTCCTTTTCCCGGAAATTTTTCCTTTTCTATTTGGGTTTTGGGTTGGAAGGAAAAATTTTTTGAGTTTTGGTTTTTTTTCCCCGGGGGGAAAAAAGGGGGGGGTTCCCCCGGGTTAAAACTGTTTTTTCCATTTTTGGGTTTTTGGCCCCTTTAAGGGCCGGGGGAAATTTTGGGAGGAAAAGGGGAGCATTTCCCAATAACTCATGGGGGGTAAGAATGGGGGGGGCCTTGGGGATTTTCCCAAAGGTTTCTGGGGGTTGAGGGGAAAAACTTAGCAAACTCTTTACCCCCTTTTCCATTTTGCCCGGGGAAAAATTTCAACGGCAAAATTTTCCTTTCCCCAAAGGGCGGGGGGGCCCGTCGTGGGTTTCCTAGGGAAATTTTTCCTCCCACCTCCCCCACCTCCCCCTTTTTCCCCCCTTTCTCCCCCGGGTTCCCCCGGGGTTCAAAACCCTTCAAACGGGCCCCGGGGGAAACTGCCTTCCAAAGAGGGCACCCTGGGGGAGGGGGGGGGGCCGCTTTGGCCCCCTTAGCTCGGGGGAAACCCCCTGAAACCCCCTTGGGCCTAATGAAACCCGAAAAATTGGGGGGAAACTTTTCGGGGGGCCTTTTTTGGATTTAAAACGGGGGAAAAAGGGGTTCCATGACTGCAACCCTTGGTCCTTCCTCCTTCCTTTTTTGGGGGAGGTGGCGGGCCCTGATGTTTAAAAAGGGGCCCAAAGGGGAATCGTTTCCGGGGAACCAAAGGGAACACCCTCCCCCAATGGCTCATGCTGCCCAAGGGCTTTCGCCCCGCACTGTCCTTTTTGGGGTTGGTTTCCCCTTAAAACGGGCCCCAAAGGAAAGGGTTGCAGGAGCCCCCTTTCCCCTTTTTCCCTTTCCTCCAACTTCTCGGTGGCCCCAAAACACCCCGGAAGGTTTTTCCCCCACCGGCTTTTGTCAGGGCCCATGTTTTTTTCCCTTTGGGGTTTACGGGGGCTTTTAATTTTTTGGAAATTTTTCCCGGGGGTTTTTCCCAAAATTTCTCGGGAGCATGTGGGGGGTTTGGAATTCCCAGCGTGTTCCCAACTCAAAAGGGGAAAGGGTTGACGGGAGGCCGAGTTTACCCCCTCAACCAGCCAGGGGGGGGACGAAAGCAGGGGGGCCGAATGGGGAAGTGGGGGATCCCCAGACCTCGGAACCTTCTTCAGCAGGCATTTCCAGCCCCGGGGGTAGCTCTTTAAAAATTGCGGGAAACGAAAAGGGTTTCTTTGGAAAATTTTCCCAGGAAAAAGGGATGTGCCCCCCAGCCCTCCCGGATTTTAAGGGGGGCCCAGCAAAATTCGCCCAAATTAATCGCACACCACCTTTGCTGGCGCAAAGGTTCTTTTGACCCACCCATTTGCCCCCGGGTCTCTTTTGCGGAGACCGCCCAAAAGCCCCTGCCCTGTGTTGGGGCGGTCTCCAAGACAGTTTAAAATTTCAAAGGGCCTGTGGTCTTGGGCCGTGATGCCACCGGGGAAAATTTGGGGGGGAAAGGGCCCCTGCACCATCCCTGGGGGTTTTGAAGAGCCTGCCCCGGGGGCCTTGAGACCCCCGGTTCCCCCCCCCCCTAAACCCCCCCAAACACCCCCAGCCACCCAAGTGACTGCACAGAGATATAGGGGCCCTTGGGCGTGCTTTACTAGCCCCTTTTTTGTGGGTGGTGAGATGATTTTTCCGGGAACACAATGCAGACAACGCGCTTAAAATTTTTTAGATGACACGTGGCTGGCCTTGGGAAGGGACGGTTTTCTGGCAAAGAAATTCCTGCTCGGAAAATCTGGTTTTGGGGGGCATTTGCGAGGGCCATGATTTGGCCCGGAAACCCCTTCGGGTGTCCAAAAAGACGGAAAGGCAACATTTCCAAGGCCCAAAAGCTTGGCTTCCCGAAAAATTTTAAAAGGTTTTTGGGGGCCTTTTGGGTTTTGGGGTTTGGGTTTTTAAGGGGTTTCTTCTGCCCCCAAACCCGGAAGCCCCAGAAGGGGGCTGTTAGACGGGCCCGCTGAAACGGGGGTGCGGGGGTCGTCAAACGGGGGAAGGAGAAGGGGTGGAGGGGTTCTCTGGGGGTGCGGTGGCCCGGGGCGACGGGGGAGGCTAAAGCAGGCTGATCCCTGATCATAAATGTTTAGACAGGGGCCCACGGGGAAACCGGTTTTTGGTGGGGGCGGAGGAGGGGGAAGGCGGAGACAAGGGGTGTGAAAGGGGTTTAAAAGGGCCCCGGCGCGGTCGGGCCCTTTTTTTTGGCCAAGTTTTTCCCTCCATTTCAACTCATGCATTCGCTGCATGTGCCCCGAAAAACCATTTTGGGTTTGGGGGTTTAAACCATTTAAAAGGTTCTTGCCCTTTTACTTATGCTTTTACGGAAAAAGGGGGCCATATGAAAACGCTGGTAAATCAGAGGCTTGAAAAAGGGAAGGGGCCCAAAGGCTTGAGAGGTCCTGGACCTTTTTGAGGGCCGAAAAGGGCGAGGAGGGGGGGTCTGCGCTGACCGTGGCTGGCGGAATCATATCAGGGGGATTTCGGGGCGACCGCCCTCTCCCTTTTTGTGGGGGGGCCCGTATTGACACAAACCCCATCGCCCTTCCTCCTCGCCCAAACTGATGAAACGCTCGAAAAGAAAAATTCTGCAAAAGACCGGGAAAGGGGATCCGCAATGTTTCTTTCATCACCCCATCAACAACAAAAGGTGATTTGGGTTTTCGCCCCCTGATTTTCCCCGCACCCGAAGTTTGGAAGGCTACAACCCAAGGGGGCAACTGAAAGGGGTTGCCGTTTCCGCCCGGGATTTTTCCCGTTGCCCGGGGTTTCCCTTTCCCCTCCTAGATGGCACCCTTAACTGGGCGTCATACAGCCCTTAAATCACCCCATTTTTGATCTTTTAAACTTTTCCCCCTTCTGACCCCAACCGCATTTTGTCATAAAGGGAGGTCTTCAGAACAAATGGATTACCCCACAGTGGGGGGTACACAGTTGACATTTGGGCTGTTTCCCTTTTTGGAAACGGATGCGATGCGCCCATTTTGGCCCGGACTGGGGGGGGGAACGGGAATTGGGGGGGGGAAGGGGCTGCTAGAGGGAAAGGTTGGGGCTTTAAAACACTAAAGGACGGGATTGGCGACGATTTTTCCGTTACTTAGTTTCACAGGGCCCTTGCCCCCCACCCTGGGGGGGCAGGCCTGACGGCCCCTGAAACTGGGGAATCCGCTGGCATGGGGGTTTTGGGCGCCACACGGAAGGAGACCTTCTCCCCCGTACCTCAAACCTCCCAATGTCCCAACCCCCTCTTTGCTTCGCTTTCCCAAACCCTGCTTTTCGCCCAAATTGTTTTTCAGAAATTTAAAAATTTTGAGAAGGTTTTGGAAATTTTTGGGGAAAGTCTCTTTTAAAAGAGGGGCAAATCACGCTTTTCCCCAAAATCCCTCTAATCAAAAAAAAAATTGCTGGATTCAAAAATTTTAAATTTCCAAAGGGGTTTTATCAACAAATCTGGACTGGGCAAAAGTCCAAAAAAAAACGTAACTTTATTTTTGAAAAATAATAAAAAGGTATTTTTTGCAACCCCCTTTTAATTACCCGTGGTGAATATAGAATTGTGTTTTTAAAATTTACGAGATGCTGCGTCCCAATTTTGGGGGGGGCAGTGCTGGGGGTGTAAAATTTAAAAAACACGTAACTGTTATTTTTTATATAATAAACTAATTTTTTTTTACCTTTTTAATTTTACCTGTGGTGAATTTTAAAATTGCTGTTTTAAGTTTTTAACGTAGTTGCTGCGTCAATGAACAGTGCTGGGTGTGCAAAAGTCAAAAAAAAAGAAAAAGGTTAGTTTTGATATAATAAACGGTATTTTTTTGCCCCTTTTTAAATAAACCTTTGGGAAAAATTAAAAATTTCTGAAAAAGATTTACGTAGATGCTCGTAAAATAAAAACATGCTGGGTGCGCAAAAAGTCAAAAAAAAAAAACCGAAAACGGGTTATGTTTTTATAAAATAAAAACGGTTTTTTTTTTGCCCCTTTTAAATTCACCTGTGGTGAATATAAAATTTGCTTTTTTTAAGTTTTTAACGTAAAATGTTTGCGCAAAAAACAGTGCTGGGGGAAAAATTCAAAAAAACACGTAACTGGGGATGTTTTCGCGATACACAGTTTTTTTTGGCAACAAAAACCCTTTGTGTGACTAAAAAGGGGTTTTGCAAAAGGGGGTCATTTAAGTGCAAGGGGGAAAATTATCAAAGCAAAAGGGTAAGGGGTAAAATTGAAACCTATCGAAATGTATACTGATAAAAAAAGGGGGGATTTTTTGCACTAAAAAAGAAACCTGCAGTTTATAGAAATGATGTTTATCCAATATAATTTCGGCTCCCCCAATATCCAGGAAATATTTTCAATAGAAAACCCGTTAATAATAAAGATACTCCATTTACGATGACACCTAAGGGTCTTGGTGAACTTATCCATGTTTTTTAAATGATAGAGCTTGTCTGTGTTCGCCCGTGGGCCCCCCCCCCCCCTCCCCACCGCCGTAAAATTTAACTTGGTAGTTGCGGGTTTTAAAAAATTCTCTAGCTAATACAAAAAAATCTTAAATCTCAAATTTCAAAACAAAATTTTGGGAAGGAATCACAGCTAATAGAAGATTTTTCTCTGTGCGGGAAAATAGATAATTTCGCTAACCCTGTTTGGCCCCCAGGCGAGTGAAAGGTCCCTACCCTATAACGCTTGAGAACATGAGGCTGAAACAGGAATCGCTGTTCTATGAAAAACGAGGTAAAATGGTTTTTTTCCACCCAATCCCCAACCTTTACAAAACCCGTCAGACGTCGCACACCCATTCACCCTGCTCTATTCGTAATCGTTTTTGCGGCCCCAAAAAATTACAGGAAGCGCCGAAAAAAGGCGCGATTTTTAAAAAGATGATGCAAAAGTTTTTAAAACCTTAATTATCGCATGTTTGGGAAATTTGGGATCACCATAAAAACCTTGGCCGATTTCAACTTTTCGATAAAAATCGCTCAACACAAACCCCTTCACAATTGTCAAGAGGGGCTAAAGGGAAAATGTTTTGATTTTTTGGGGGGCATTTTGCTGTAAAAATCAGCTTTTACTACAGGTCCTTTTAAAAAAAAAATGGGGGTTTCTAACAGACTTTTTGTTTTTCACAATTGTAAAGGGAGTGGTCAAGGGTGTTTGTTTTAAAATTTTATGGGGCAGGGGGTGCTGTCAAAAACAGGAAAGGGTTTGGGGAAAATTTAAGGTTTGGGGTTTTTTTTTTAAGGGAAGTTTTTTTGCCCCCTTAGGGGGAAAAATATTAATTTGGGAAGTGGGGGTTTAAAATTTTAAAAAAATGTTTTTTTCTGAATTAAACTACTAAAAAACTTGAAAGTACAAAATACTTGGGAAAAAATATTCCTCTGAATTTTTACAAGGGAGGTTTTAAAGGAAACTTTTTACCAAATAGGGTTTTTCAGGGACATGGAGTATGGAGCACGGCCCGGGGAACAAAGAACAGGACCCAAATTTCCTCCTTCACATTGAGTGAAACGAGAAAAAGAATGCCAAGAAAAAGGGCACTTGGGTGGAGCAGGAGCGTGAAACACCAGCATTTCCAAGTGAAGCTCAATTGGTCCGCACTCATACGGAGGGGCAAGCGCTACCGAGGTCTTGACTGTGTACTGAGGAAGGCTGGAGGTCTTACCTCACATTTCCACTTCCGCACTCTGCTTCGGCATGACTGTTTTCGTTGCTGCGTTATAAGGGCATTTTTACCGTGTTAATAGATGACGGACGCCAGCTCTGCCTCTCACCGCTCCCAGTGTAACTCCAGCACTGACAGCTGAACCTGCGTGTTAATAGATGACAGACGCTAGCCTGGACTCTCACCGCACCCACTGTAAGTCTGGCCGTGGCAACTGGACCTCCGTGTTAACAGATGACTGACGGCAGCACTGGCTCTCACCGTTAGGGGCAATCAGGAGAGCTTCAAATTTCTCTAAAAAATCTGATTTTGAAAAAGGTGATGTCTGTGAGGTTAAGTAGTGTCAAAAAGGCCTCCAGGGCTGGACACAAATTGCACAATTTAAGGCTTAAAATTTTCTGGGGCTGGAGTCGCTATGGGGTCTCATCATTTGATCTCCAGGGGAGTCTGTCCCTAATCACTGAAGAAGGATTTGGAGGAAAAATGAAACCATTGAATGATTGGCTGAATCACTCACAGAAGCCAGGAGGGCAAATGTCTTCTCAACTAAGAAGTGTTTTGGGGATGATTAGGACATTTTTATTATTTATGGGGTGTGCAAACGAATTATCCCATCTACACATGTAAAAAATACCTTTAAAAACTACAGGGAGGGGTGTATGTTGTGTTATCAAACTTGAAAAAAAGCAAAATGATAATAATGTAAAACTATAAATGAAACGTCCCTAAATAAATTATGTAAATAAATGTCAGTTACCAAAAAATATACTAAATGACAGTCACTGTACAAAATAGCATAGTGCCACTTTGTGATCTGTGGGTGAAACAGGTTTAGGGGTCATGTTGTGGCCCAGGACAGGTATAGTCAATGTCCAGTTCAACTAAAATGGTGGTTGAAAGACTCCTTTTCCCAGCACTTTTTAATCTGTGGCTCAGACAGGTTTAAGCGTCATGCTATGGCCCAGGAAAGGTATAGTCAATGTCCAGTTCAACTAAAATGGTGGTTCAAAGACTCCTTTCTTCAGGCACTTTTTAATCTGTGGGTCATGCGGGTTTGGGGCTCATGCTGTGGCCCAGGACAGGTATAGTCAATGTCCAGTTCAACTAAAATGGTGGTTCATAGACTCCTTTTTCTGGAACTTTTTAAATCTGGGGGTCATGCAGGTTTGGGGCTCATGCTGTGGCCCAGGACAGGTATAGTCAATGTCCAGTTCAACTAAAATGGTGGTTGAAAGACTCCTTTTTCCGGCACTTTTTAAATGTGGGGGTCATGCAGGTTTGGGGCTCATGCTGCGTTCCAGGACAGGTATAGTCAATGTCCAGTGAAACTAAAATGGTGGTTGAAAGACTCCTTTTTCCGGCACTTTTTAAATCTGGTGGTCATGCAGGTTTGGGGCTCATGCTGTGGCCCAGGACAGGTATAGTCAATGTCCAGTTTGTCACGGACGCCCCTGCGACCACTGTCCCAGGTCGCAGGCGTGCCCGTGCCCCTGCTTCCAGCGGAGCCCCGTCCCGCACGTCGGGTTTGGGGTCCGCTTGTGTCCCGGCCCCTGCCAGCGTTCACTTACCCGGCTGCGCTCCTGCTCTGTCTGGCTCCGTCTCCCGGTGCGTAGCTCCGCCCCTAGGGGCGCGCGCGCGCCGGCAGTTTGAATTTAAAGGGGCAGTGCGCCAGTAATTGGTTCATTGCCGGGCACTGCTCCTATTTAGTCCGGCCACTTCCTGCCGGCCCTCGCCGGATCCTTGGTGTATTTTTCCCATGGTGAAAGTGTTCCAGAGCGTTCCTGTCTTGCCTTTACTGTGTACGACTCTCTGTTACGTTTACCGTCTATAAAACTTGCGCCTGCCCGGGACCTCCTGTTGTCTACCATCTACGAACAGAGCTGCCTCTCCGGGACCTCCTGCCTGTTCACCGACCACGAGCCTGCCTGCCGTTACTGTACCTCGCACCTTGGCCGCCACTGCAGGCAAGCCCCGCCAGTGGTAGTGACCGTGGTGGATACCCGCCGCAGCAAGACCATCCCGCTTTGCGGCGGCTCTGGTGAATACGGGTCCCACTTAGATTCCACTCCTGGTGTGGGCTTAAACCATCGCTGCGGTGGTCCCGTGGATCCATCTCCAGACCGTAACAGTAGGATCGGCCATGGATCCCGCCAAGGTGTCCTTGCCAAGTGTTGCCAACATCCACCACCGTCGTGGTCAAGCAATCACAACAGAATCGCGCAGCAAGCTCAGCAGCTTGAGCAACTTTTCTCATGATGCAGCAGCTTTCACCGGTTTACAGCAGCAGCAACCGCCGCGGCTCCTGTCGTTGTTCCTGCCTCAATGGTTCCTCGGCGCTGAGGGGCCCAAGCTTTGACTGTCGCTCCCATCTTTGTATGACGGTGACCCAAAAACTCTGCAGGGGGTTCATCAACCCAATGCTCTATGCCGTGGAGCTTATGACCGATCAGTTCCTGTCTGAACGTGCGAAGGTGGCGTTTGTGGTCAGCCTCTTCTCCGGGAAGGCCCTGGCATGGGCTACGCCCCTATGGGACAGAGATGATCCAGTGACGGCAGATCTACAGTTATTCCTCAGTGAGTTCCACAACATCTTCGAGGAACAACCCCGTGCATCCTTCGCTGAGACAGCCCACCTAAACCTACCCCAGGGGGACCTGTTGTGGGGGGACTACCCCGGTTTAAAATTTCCCCGTACTCTGGCCCCCTGAACTGTTTTGGAAACGAGGCCCTTGGGGCTTTTCCCCTTCAAAAAGGGGGACTCTCAACCCGGGGTTAATGAGTCTTGGGCCCGCAGGGGAACCCCCCTTTCTTCCTTCAGTGCTTGACCCGGTTAGAAACCCCCGAAATTGACCTACGCTTTCCTTAAAAGGGGAAAGGGAAAATTCGGCAAATTGGTTTCATTTTGGGCCCCAAAAACCCTCGCCGGTTTTCCTCCCCCTGGCACCGGTTTTCCCAGGGGGCCTCCTGCCCCAAACTTTTCGCCAACTCCCCCAAAGGCCCCATGAAGATTGATCGGGGGCACCGTCTTTTTTGAGCAAGATTTGGGCCCAAGCGTCGGAAAAGGAACCCCCTTGTGCCTTCTTTGGCCCAGCCCAGGGCATTTTGGGGGAATTCCCCCAAAAGCGCCCCCAAGCCTCCCGGGAAATTCTCCGCCCCCCTAGGATCTGTGCGAGAGGCATTCCTATTTTGGAAACCCTCCTTCCCAAATGCCGGGTTGATGCCTTTTGCAGGTGTGTCAGGGGGACGGGCACCCACGTTTCAATTTTTCCGGCGTTCCTGGCCTCGGGTTCCCCGGGAACTTCTTTACACCCCCCTAGGAACCCAGTATCGGCCTTCCGGGGGTCGCCGGAAAAAACCCCGCTTGTATTATCTGTAGGGGGGAGTGCTCGGGGGAACACCACCAAATTTCTTTCCCCCAAGCCACTGTCCTTCCCAATGTGGGGGCGCTGCTTAAAGGGAAGCACTTCTTCGTGCTGCCTCGTCCTCGTGGCGATCCTCCTCGGACTCCCATGGCTGCGGGCTCCACTCTCCTATCCTGGATTGGTCTACTGGAGAGTTGATTAGTTGGGGTCCCAACTGTCGCGGGGCTGTTGTTTGGGGGGGTGGATGGCACCTCGCCCGACTGGTAGCTTCCTTGCTCTCGTTGCTACCCTTCAAGGGGGGGGGGGGGGGGGTGGGGGGGGGGGGGGGGGGGGGGGGGGGGGGTGGGTGGTGGGGGGGGGGGGGGGGGGGCGGGGGTGGGGGGGGGGGTGGGGGGGGGTGCCGTTGCCCGTTCTGCCGCAACGCCCTGTAATATTGGAGTACGCCGATTTGTGTTATCGGAGATGACAAGCTAGACTTTCCCCGCATCAACCTACGATTGCACAAATCGACTTACTGCGGGTTGAAGCTGAGAGTCCTCCTCGGGAGGCACGAGTATACCCATCTTTCACGAGTTCCTGAGACCACAAGCCAATCCCGAGTACATCTCAGTGAGAATTCCGGAAGGGGTCATCCGAAGTCCTCGGTCTCACCGCTGGTGCGGGGTTCTTTTTTGTGAAAGAAGGAGGACGTGGTACCTTGTGGCCCTGCAATAGATTACCGGGGCTGACATGATCACGGTAAAGAACCGTTATCCATTGCACGCTGATCACGGATTTGTTTGATACGCCTTGCAAGGACGCCAGATTTTTTCAAGTTGGAACTGAAGAGGGGCCTATACAACTTGGTCCGAATCCGCGAAGGGGACGAATTGAGGGAGGCCTTTCAACACCAGGGATGGGCATATGAGTTACCTTGGTGACCTGCCCTTCCGGACTGTGCAAACGCCTTTCACATCGTACTTTTTAGGAGCAGTGAATGACGTCTTCAGGGACCTTCCTCCTAACTGCGTGGTGGTTTACCTTGTTGACATTCCTGGTGTTCTCTCCTGACCTCGAGGACCCACCCCAGCCATGTTCGTCAAGTACAGAGACAGTTCCGGGAGAACCACCTGTATGCCAATGATGGGAAAGTGCCTCTTCACATCAGACTACTCCTCCGTTTCTGGGTAACTTCATCTCTGACACAAGGCCTGCGACGGATAGATACTGCAAAATTGATCTGCGATGTTGCAGGCGGCCACGCCAGTAGGGCGCGTGGGGCGTATCCAGGATTACGTGGGCTTCTGCAACTTCTTTCGCCAGTTTATCCCCACCCAAATTATTACGCTGGTGGCTCGATAGTAGCCCTAAAAGATACAAGCTAATCCCCGCAGCTGGGCCGGTCGAGGCATTGGGGCGTTCTCAATAGCGCAACGTCCGCCTTCTCTACCGGCTCTTATTCTCTTGCACGTCCGGATTACAACGAAACCCTTCACCTGGAGGTGGATGATTTCATGTAGGAGCCGGTGCAGTTTTACGCAAAAAGGGCCCACGGGTAAGACTCGTATGTGCAGGCTCTTCTTCTCCTAAGACGTTCTCTTTCGGACGAGCGGAAATACCCGATTGCGATCGGAGCTACTAGCCATAAAATTGCCCTGAGGATGTGGCGTTATCTGCTGGAGGGAGCCGCTTTTACCCATCCATATCTACTCGTGGGGACCAACAGAACCTCCAATATTGCAGACGGCTCAGCGTTTTTTTTACCCTCGCCAGGCTAGGGGGTCGCTCTTTCTTCTCCATGTTTTTGATTTTCAGATCCACTTCTGGCAGCGATGAAGAATGTGAGAGCTTACGCTCTCTCCCGTGCTACGAGTGGTGGGTGAAAGATTTTCTCCGAACACATAATTCCTCCAGATCGTCCTACATCTACGGGCCCAGCCCCGGTGGACCTCGGTACGTCCCACTGGAAGGACTTATGAGTGCCTGCTCTTCGAGACGTTATCTTAAAATGGGGACATTGCTCATGGTGGCGGCCATTAACCGGCTGCCCTACCCCGAACAACCACTTCAGCCCTGATTTCCGGTTCTATTTGCGTGTCCAGTTCAACTAAAAATGGTGGTTCAAGGACTCTTTTTCCGCACTTTTTAAATCTGGTGGTCATGCAGGAGTTGGGCTCATGCTGTGGCCCAGGACAGGTATAGTAATGTCCAGTTCAACTATAATAAATGGTGGTTCAAAGACTTCTTTTTCCAGCACTTTTTTAATATTGGTGGTCACATGAAGGTTTGGGGCACTTCATGCTGTGGCCAGGGACTGGTATAAGTCAATGTCCAGTTCAACTAAAATGGTTATGGTTCAAAGATGCTTTTTCTGGGAACTTTTTAAATCTGGTGGTCATGCTGGTTAGGGGGGCTCTTGCTGTGGACCAGGAAGTATAGTCAATGTTCCAAGTTCAACTAAAATGTTGGTTCTCAAAGGACTCCTTTTTCTGGCACTTTTTAATCATTGGGTCAGAAAGGTTTAATGGTCATACTGCGGTCCAGGACAGGTATAGTCAATGTCCAGTTCAACTAAAATGGTGGTTCAAAGACTCCTTTTTCCGGCGCTTTTTAATCTGTGGGTCATGTAGATTTAAGGGTCATGCTGCCGTCCTGGACAGGGATAGTCAATGTGCAGTTCAACTAAAATGGTGGTTCAAGTAATACTGCCTTCTGTCACTTTTTAATGTGTGGGTCATGAAGGCTTAAGGGTCAGGCTGTGGTACAGGACAGGGATAGTGAATAATCTGTCAGATTTTTTTCTGTGACTCTTGTTGTCTAATTGTGATGCCTAAGATTTAGCACTTATCCATTTTACTGTTGTGGATGTTAATTCCAGTTTCTCCTCCCCTGTTTGGGTGTAAGAATGAAGGTGTTGTTCCTCTCCCATGGACTTTAATGGTCATCGGCGATTATCTATTATCGGATATCGTCATGATAATTGACGATATCGATTATCGATCCAATGACGATAGTTGACGCAATCGCTCATCACTATTCACTATCCCTGTCTTGTACCACAGCATGACCCTTAAACCTGCATGACCCACAAATTAAAAAGTGCCACAAGGCAGTAATATTTGAACCATCATTTTAGTTGAACTAGACATTGACTATACCTGTTCTGTACCACAGCATGACCCCCAAACCCGCATGACCCACAGATTAAAAAGTGCCGGAAGAAAGTAGTCTTTGAACCACCATTTTAGTTGAACTGGACTAATTTCCAACAGCCAATTAGGATTAGAAACAGAATTGTTTCCATCAAATATCTGTGAAATGCGGTCTGGTGGAAGAACCGTCACACAAAATCAACAGTGTTCTTCCTTCAGTCCCTGAGATTTACGACTGCCCAGTAGGACTAGCAGTTGATAGTTTTCAACAAACTATCATACAAATGCACGATTAGCGCCAAACTGAGACGCACTGAGTGAAATAGGAGAAAAAGTTATATGGATTAATATGGCGGCCGTCGCAGCACCACTGACAACAAGCGTAATTTACTATCAAATATGTATAACACAATATGCGTACAACTGAGCTCTATGCGCCAAACAGACGCACGGACTGCAATAAGAGTATTTAAATGTTATATGGATTAATATAGCGGCCTTCGCACCAATGACAAAAAGTGTAATTTACTATAAAATACAAGCAGTCCTCGACTTACACCGTTCCGACTTACATCTGTCCCCTAGTTACAAACGGAGACTTATGGGGCATGCTAGAACTTGTAGTTCTATGTTCTACAGCAGATAGTAGCTGTGGAACGACAGGTTCCAGCATGCCACAGCAGCACATGAGGTGAAATCTACTTAACAGGGGCATAGACAGCAAAATAGAAGTAAAAACTCTTCCCTGCACTATCCAAAAAAGAAAAAAATAACCTTTTCTACTGGAGTTATATTAATAAATATATCTGTTCCGACTTACATACAAATTCAACTTAAGAACAGACCTTCAGTCCCTATCCTCTTCGTGACCCGGGGACTGCCTGTATGTATAAAACAATATGCATACAACTAAGCTCTTTGCGGCAAACAGACGCATGGACTGTAATAAGAGTATTTAAATTTTATATGGATTAATATGGCGGCCTTCGCACCACTGACTACAGGCGTAATTTATAGTGTTGAGCGATTGCGTTGGCTATCGAGATCGATCGATAGTCGATAGTCGGCCGCTATCGATAAGGTTTTTTCGATAGTGAGCATCGATTATGCGCGATGACCATTAAAATCTATGGGAGAGCAACAACACCTTCATTATTACACCCAAACAAGGCTGGAGAAGCTGAAATTAACATCCACAACAGTCAAATGGATACGTGCTACATCTTAGGCAACACACTTAGGTTATAAAAGTCACAGAAAAAAAGTCACAGACCATTTACTATCCTGTCTTGTACCACAGCCTACCCTTAAACCGCATCACCCA
>JAODAL010048349.1:5000-29095 GCA_025379985.1 Phyllomedusa bahiana | reverse complement strand
TCTCTATACGAACGACTAGTTGTATTGAGCCTTATGCTGGAGGACAGCTTGCGGGCAGTAAAAAAAAAAAACACATCATTTTCTGTCTCTAGCTGCAGGACCCTGTTCTCCAGCTCCTCCACGTCACGAGTCGTGCACCAGATTTCATGCTGCATCTTGCTCAGGGATTCTTCAGGGCTGCCTCTATATGGGCCAGCATCTTCAGGGGCTAATGGTGCTTGGAGACATCCTGGGCCATGCCTTATAGTCTAAAGCAGGAGAGTGGCAGCTCTTGCCTTCAGTAGGGCCAGGGAGAGGGCAGCCACGGCAGCCTGATTACCTGGAGATTCGGCGCTGCTTCTGCTTCTCCTCCTCCGAGACACCGGCGGGCCGCCATCTTGGATTCTCCTCGCGGCGTGGGGCGGGTAGCGGGACGCGTCCCTTCTGGCTACTCCTAAGTACGTATCGTCCATCTGCTCGTTGGCTAGGCTGTAGTTTTGCTCGCCTCGGATGGCGGGAGCCGGTCCTGCCCCATAAAACGGCCGTTGTATGGGCAGAAGCAGGGAGGTGGAGAGGAGCTCTCACCGCTCACATCCTCGCGCCAGCGCCGGAACCGGAAGTCTCCCTTCAGATACGTGTTTTTTCACTTTGGCGCAGGCCAGCTTTGTTGATAGATCTTACTTTTGCAGTTAATTTGAATCCAGCAATTTTGTTTTGATTTGAGGGATTTGAGAATAGCAAGATTTGCCGCTTTTAATAAGAGACTTTCCAAAACTCTTCCATACCTTCTCAAATTTTTATATTCTGAACATGAGCGAAATTCAGGTGGGTAAGCGAGCAAAGAGGGGGGTAGGACATGGAGGTAGAGGTACGAAGAAAGTGCACCTCCAGTGCTGGCGACAACACGCATGCCAGCGATCATCAGTTGCAGGACCGTCGGCCTGTCATCACTGGGTCAGGGCCCTCGTGAATCTCAGAAACGAACGCGTCGCCAATCTGACCTTCAGTGGTTATGCAACCTGCATCCAGCATCTTACCATCCTCGTCCTCCCAGTCACGTCCACAAAAGTACGTCAACACATCACCAGCATCCGTCCAACATGAAGCAGCCCAAATGTCCAACACGTGTACCCACCACAGTGGATAATCCATATCTGAAGACCACTTTGGCCCGCAGCTCCAGGATGCAGAAAGTCAGACGACCAAGTCATCTGTGTTAGAAGAGATGATGACGACATTGCGGATCCAACGTGGTCATTTTCAGCAGAATTTGCTTTGTAGCGATTTCAGTCACTGGACCGAAGAGGAAGACGATGGTGTATTGACCAGTACGGTTACCGCTCAAAAAGGGAGAGGGCGGTCGCAGAAGTTCCGCTGATATGATTCCACCAGCCACTGTCAGCGCAAACCCCGCTCCTCGCTTATCGCCATCAAAAAGTCCAGGACCTCTCAAGCCTGGCCTTTCTTTGACCAAGCCTTCGAATCACCCAGCGATGTCATATGCCGCTTATGCCTAAACGCAATAAGTAGAGGCAAGAACCAAGTGGTAACCACCACCAACATGTCTAGTCACATGCCGCTAATCATTTGTTGAAATAGAAGGCAGAACACTTGGCCAAAAAAGCCAGACCTGACGCTGGGCCTCCAACCACTGTTCACACCTCTGCCCTCCTCCTCCTACCGCCACCACCAAGCGATCCCTCAGCTGCCCATGTCTCCTCAGAGTCATGATCAGGGAACAGCCTCCGCTTCAGCCTCCACCGTCGCCCGCGTACCACCACACCACCAAGACCCATCCTACCCCTTCTCCTTCCGCCCTTTGACGAACTGCACGCGTTCAGTTCGGCTGAAAGGGGGGGGAAAAAAAAAAACAGTCTAGCGCCCGCCCTTCTGTCTTCCAGGTTTGGAGCAGAGGAAACGCTTTTAACTCCAAACCATCCCAAAGCCAAAAGGCCTGAATGTTGGCATTGCCAGGCATTTGGCCATGAAATGTTGCCTTTCCGTCTGTTGTGACACAATGGGTTTCCGCCACTCATGGCCTTGCCTGCCCCCAATACCAGATGCCGAGCGGCATTTCTTTTGCCAGAAAAGCCGTCCCCGCCCTGCGCCAGCCACGAGTCATCTAAAAATTTCAAGGCGTTGTCTGCATCTGTGGTCAAAAAGTCCATCTGACCACCGACACATGGACTATTAGCCCACGGCCAAGGCCCGATATAATCTCTGTGACAGCTCGCTGGGTGGATGGCTGGGGGGTTACGGGGCTCTCAGGCTCGGCGCACGCTCTTCAAAACCGCAGGGATGTGCAGGGTTCTTTCCCCCAAGGTCTCTGGTGGCATCACGTGCCCAGAGAAACCAGGCCGTGTTGAAATTAATCTGTCTTGGTATCTCATAACTGGGGGTGCATATCTCTGAGGACTTGTCGAGGCTTTTTGCTAACAATTTCCTTCCTCTGTTGAGTAAAAACCAAACGGGGGGAAGGGGGGGGGGGGGGGGGGGGGGTGGGGGGGGGGGGGGGGTGGTGGGGGGACTGGTATTGTTTTTTTGCTGCAAATAAGGAACTGTCCTGGTTCGCAGAATCAATCTTTTTAAAAATGTCGTTCTAACAAAGTTCCAATACCTCTTTCAAACTCTTCCTTCATTTCCCCGGGCAGTTTGAATACCCTTCAAAGATGTTTTACGGTTTTTGTGTGGTCTCACGGAGACCTCGGATATGCGTACGCACATTAAAACAAGTCAAAAGCACTGGGGGCACGGGACTCCGACTGTAATCTACTACCTGGGGCTTCGGCCTATTCGAGGTTCCTGAGCTGGCTACGGAGGGGGGGATAGGAAGCTTTGGGTCAACCTAGCTGAGGACCCAAAGTTCGTCCGGCGGTGGCGTATCTCCCCTGGACCTGACTCCTGCCCTGGGTGTGGTTTGTCCTCCTCTTTCTGTGTGGGGCAGAACCATGTCCGTCCTCTATTCCTACAGGAAACTCCCACTCTCTGATAGATCGGGGACCTTGTTTTGCCTATCACAAGACAACCCTGACTTCCCTCCTGGGATCTCACCACAGGAGTTCTTGGGTTAACGTAAAGAATCACCCTACGTCACTACCAGGTGGCCTCTGAAGTGAAAATGCGACCTCTTGGCACATCCTTGGAGAGACCGCCAGCCCCTGCAGCAGCCTCATCCCAGCTTGCTCACTTTTTTCACAAAATTTAAGTCTAGATGTCATTTGACAAGGCCCCTAACGACTTTTGAGTCAATGTGTGTGTCGGCTGCAAGGTTGAGGCCTTCCCTATCATTCCTATATAAATTATATTGCTCTCTGGCCGGATGGCCTCCCCCTAGTTTTGCCTTAAATGGAGGAGGAAGATGGGGTCTCTCCTAACCCCAGCCCAATGGAACGATGTTTCCAGAAGACCCCCTGAGCATTGGTGTCGTCCAAACCATCAGGAGACCAGTTACAAAATCTCTCCCGGTGGTACATGGGTGCCTGTCGTCTTGCATTAGAATCTAACCCATCCACATCGGATCTGTGCTGGAGATGTGGAAAGGAAAAAGGACCATGGCCCACATATGTGGGATCTCTTATTAAGGAGCTTCTGGATCTCGTCCTGGTTAGGTCTGAATAGGAAGTCACTGGAGTCTCGATCCCAAATTCCTCCCGGAGGCACACTGCTCTTCATATCCCCATCTCTACTGATAATTTCAAAAGATCTCTCTTAAAGCACCTGCTTCAGCTGCCAAAAATGTGATACCACGCAAATGAAATCTACTGTCCCACCGTCCCTGGATGACGGTTTCGGAGAATGGTTCTGTGAGACGGATGGAGGAGCAGATTGCCCGTACCCCTGAAACAAATGGATAAATTCCGTAAGATTTGGCTTCAGTGGGCGCTCTTTCTAAACTCCCACTTTTTACTTTCAATTACCTCTAATGTGCTCAATGTGGTAGGTAGCACGTTCCCACTTTCTTCCCCCTCTTCTCTTTCCTCCCCCTCTTTCTAACCCCCCCGCTCCCCTCATTACTCACGTTTGTGGTATATGAGTAAATTGTGTGGAAATAGTCTGTCTATATGTGATATTTTTTGTTCTCTGGCTTTTATTGCTTCTTTTTTTTTTCTTCGGGCTGCTTCTGCTTCATTTTTTTTTTTTAGTTGGTTGAGGTCTGACTTTTGATGATTGTTATCAATGTTGGTATATGCTGTCCTGGCTGCCAATCAATCTTTGTATGTGCTCACGCAACATCGAACTGCGGTTTCTCTGTATGTCCCTAATAGCGGGGGCACTTGCAGTTCCCTCTTATTGTATTCTGGGTTTTCCCACTTGCTATTTCATGTTAGGAAGGGTATTCTACACAAGTGCAGCTCCTAACAAGGGCTCTGAGTTTTATGTTGATTGATTCATTGCTTGCCTCGAGAACGTTCATCTTGATCTAACAATAATGTGGCCAGATACCTATGTAGCATCAATTTATCACCTCATAATCATTTTCTGCAACTGTTTTATATATTTAATCATGTTTACTCAATAAAATTTCTTGAAAATGAAATAATCCTGTTTGGAGACCGTCCACACTCAGGTCAGGAGCTGTGACGGCTCTCCGCAACGAGACCGAGCGCTGGGCTGGGTGCCAGAACCTTGTCCAGGCAAGGGGTGTGTGATAACGGCGAATCTGCTGGCCGCCCTTAAGATCGATACTGGAGCACATCCCTTGCCTGCACATGTCCATGAACCTTTGTCGTCCAGAAATTACTAAAGAGTTTCTACTTAGGTCTGGACTGCCTGCTGAGGAGCTCGAAGTCTAAGTTCGCACTTCCGCCGTTCGCACCCTGCTTCTCCCGCTGGCTGCGTTGCCAGCCGACAGCTCGGCCCCCCCCGTCACCGTCTCATATTGACGTGCACACGCTTGAATTCCACCCTCCACATGCTCCACATTGTGGCAGCAGCGCAAAGCCGTTACGCATACGAAGTGACACATGTCCCTGACAAGCAGCGGTGCAGACCTCGGGTTGTTGAGCCACCGAGAGTGAAGGCGGTGAAAGAGCACTGCACCATCTTTGCCAGTTTGAAGAAGCCACCAAAATGGTCATGTGGACAAAGCCCTTGTCAGCATGAGCCATTGTGGTGATCTAGTTCTGGAAACGAACGTTGACACTCTGAACAACAGGTCCCGCCAGCGACGGATTAGGAGACGACACAGATGCAGACCGGAAGCCTTTTCTCTCCGTCAAATCCCACAAGGCCCGACAGTTTTCACAATTTCATCGGACTTCATTAGGCATGGGTACGGGTCCAGAGCTAGTGCAAGGCGGCGCCTCAGCTCTCATGGTACAGCATCTCAGGCAAGTCAGGGCTGTGTTGAAAGCTGTGCCGGAGGCATCGGAGGATGAGGAGGTATTCCTATACACCGACGTTACCGACTCCCTGCTTGGAAAGAGGTTGGCGTGAATTAGATGCGGAGGAGGAAGATGAGGAAGATCAGTTAGCTTGGCCCCTCGACCCAGAGCTTGGGAATCAGCTACCATCTCTCCACATGAGTGCTTGGATGCTCCATTTCCCTTCCACAGATCCTCGCATTAAGGCAAAATGAAACAACAGTTAACTGGGTGGCACCCTCCTGTATCCCCGGAACAAAACAAAACTCAGCACTTTACCTACCACCACCCAAATAAGAGAGTACAATGCAGTGAAATGGAGACCTTGCTGAGTGAATCAACTGGGACATCTGTTAGTGTCTGCTTCACGTTCCCCAAATGTCACGGTGGTAACAACATAAGCGAACGTGACAAGTCAGTGAGAGTGCCAAGTAGCCGTTGTGGCAGCAGGCAAGTGCAGAAGCCTAAAGAGTGACCTCTGGCAATCATTATATACCACCGACACCAACGCATGCAATTCAGGGCACACATCCAACAGCACAGAGACCAGCTTAAGATCATGGTACACTACTATCTGCTCTCAAACACCGATGTTTTTTTAAGTGTACCGGACCCAATAGACTCTGGGTATTGTAAGGCCGCAGCTGGGAAGGTCTGGCGATGGAGTGTAAATCCCAAGCCGGTTCAGGCGTATGCTGGTATGAGAGCAAGAAACAGCCACCAAGGTAAGAAGCCTGCTGGAATTGAAAGGCCATTGTTAAATAGGAGTCGGCAGTACAGACTGTCGACATACATTTAAGTTGTCTGTTAGTACGCTACCAGCCCATTCCCGGGACTGCCTTTCATTTGAGGAGTAAGCATAGGAGCAGGGTGGTGTGCATACTTCCCCATGGCTCCCACTCCGGTTTTTCCCGGTGGAATATAAGGTCAGCAGGTAAAGCGGACTTCGGCTGCATCTCCAAGTCTACCTTCTGGGCTGGAGACATTCACACTAGGTGGAAGCCAGTGTCTGCTACAACCAACTCCCAAGGTGCTAGTGAGAGGAAAGCAACACCTTGTATAGTAACCTCAGACGAGCAGGAATTTTTGTTATGTTTTATTTTGCTTGCTTGTATTCCATACGTTTTGTTCAGCTGGAGCTATAAACACACGAAGCAAACACCGTTTGAACCAGATAGTCTGCCACTGTCACATGCCTGAAGGACTTGTGAGTGATCCAGAGCTGTGCAAGCTCACATATGTGGAGGATGCGGGCAATCTAAAGAGACCGCATCCTACTTAAATAGACAGGCACAAACGTGGTCCCAGCATAGTCTTGGATTTAAAGCAGAAAATGTACAGCAACAGAGACATCCAAAATGGACGAGCGGTGAAACAGATGATTCAGGCAAATCCACTAACCTCCAGCTGATGGTGGCAATTCAACAAAAGGCCACGAGGAACAGTACGAGCCAGCAGAAACCAATCGCCAGATGATTGAGACGCACCAGGCAGCCGTGAAAGAGCAGCCAAAGAGTGAACCTGGCTCTTTCAGCAACAGCTTCAGGCCCGACTGCAAGGCAAAGGTGTCACAGTGGGCAGAGCCACCTCCCTTCAAGGCGTGATACACGACCTACGAAAGATACCCAACGATGATATTGAAGATACCTCGGAACATCGAGATGGATCGCCGAGAGAGAGCGCTCCCATTGGACCCATGGGCTGACGTCCTAGCCCCCTTTCCTAAACCGTGAACCACAAAAGGCCTACTTCGAGCCTGAGGGTGTGAGAAGCCAAGGAACAACACCAGCTGAAAGGGAAGATCTTAGCCCGACTGGGTGTTCTTACTCAGGCGGTCCCGGGCCCAAAGATTCTAAACCTGGTAAGATCGATCCAGCAAAGCCACCCGCATCCCAAATGTATGACTCTACCATCTCACCAGCAAATGCTGCAACTGGGAGAGTCTTACACCTGCCCCAGGAGATCGAGAGGATTTGATGATCGCTTTGTACGTGCTTACCGGTGAGGATCCAGCGCTGTGTGGTACACGGACCCCAAAAGTCTGGACGAAGCCACGACTCCAAGGTGGAAACGTTACAGCGCCACTGAAGAGAATCTTCTCTTGGTTTGCATCCATCCTACGCCATAGGGGTAAGACTGTCCCTGTCCCAAAAGGGAGAGAACGGTCCCGATGGGAGGGGGGTCAAGGTTGGCTGAGAAGGGGGAAGGGTTGCCCACCCCAAAATCAGACCTTACACCCAGACCAGGGCCCCATGTCTGTGCGATGGATGGCTGGGACATGGTCGCTGCCCGAAGTTCCAATCGCAGGGGGACCCCATGGACTGTGGCATTACACGGCGTTACGGTGCGTTGAAATGCCAGGCGTCCTAAACCTCACATGCTGAATACTTGTGGGGACCAGGCGGGAGTGTACGGTCCAAAAACATCGGACGTTCCATTAAGCACTCATGGACTCTCTGGAGCTTTGGTGACCCTGGGTACAGGCCAAGCTGGTGAAGCTCAGCCCAACTCCGATCCCACCTGTATAGGGGTGGGACTGGTAAATCATGGGACACTAGAGACTACCCAACTGCCAGACCCACCATGAGACTCCATGCGGTGCCGCACGACTGAGTTGCTTTCCGATGCGACCTACCCTACAGTGCTGTCATAGGCTGTGACTTTCCCTTGTTCTGGGATTTGTGGGATAATAAAAGAGGTGCCAGGTATAATGATAGTACATGGTGAAGTTTCCGCACAGGAGCCCGGAGAGGCCCGATGGGTTTCCGTTGTATCCTTCCTGGCGGTGACCCCCGAGGAAAACCCCTCTGAGCTCGAGTTCGCCCCTCGCCAATATCCAGAGGGAACATTGGTTTTTTACGGGAGCAACGGAGGGACCCAAACCTTAACACGCTTGTAGAAGCGTCAAAGACAGATGTGGAGCACCCCAGGACCAGGCTAGGATATGGAGTACCCTCATTTTGCGGTCAACAACGATATGTTAAACCGTGTAAAAAAGACCGCAACCGAGGTGGTGGAGCAATTGGAGGACCCCAAGTCACATGTCCGCCATTTGTTTAGCTATCCCACTCCCCATGTGCAGGGGGGACACTTAGGTTGGAGAAAACCCGGGTGAGGGTAGATCGCAACTTCTACAGCCAGGAGATTTATAGCAATTGAAGATTTCTGCCAGTCTTGCCCAGCGTTGCCAAATAAAAGCCCCTAGGCCTCATTTTTCGGAGCCCCCTAATCCCCCTGCCAATAAAAGAGGTTCCCCCTTTGAGAGGATCGGCATGACCTGGTAGCCGCTCCCAAGTCAAGCCCGAGGACATCAGCATATCCTTTAGTGGTCCCTTGAACTACGCCACCACCGATATCCCGAGGCAATCCCATTAGGAACACCTCCTCCAAAGGGATTGCCAAGGAGTTGTTTCCAAATGTTCACCCGCATGGTATCCCGAAGGAAGATACTGGACAGACCAGGGTACCCCTTCATTCTAAGGTGACCAAAGAACTCTGCCGCCTCCTCATATTACCCATCACCGTACCACGGTATATCATCCCCAGACCGATGGTCTGGAGGAGAGGTTCAATAAGACCCTAAGCCAATGCTTAAAAAGATGTTGTGTATAAGGAAGGAAGGACTTGGGTCCGGGGGCCCCCCAACCTACACCCTATCTCATGTTCTCTATACGGAGGTACCGCAACGTCCACAGGGTCTCTCCCTCGAGCACCACTATGGTATACATCCCCGGGGACTCCTGGACATTGGCCAAGGAGACCTGGGAGCCAGAAAATACCCCCTATAGACGTGATTGAACATATTGACGAGATGCGGATAGAATCGCAGCATTCCTGCTATAGTGCGTGAGTACCTACAGCGGGCCCAAGAAACCCGGCAAGGGTATATAAACAGGTCCGCAAGGTCAGAGTGTTCCAGCCCGGCGATCGGGTGGCTAGTACTTGTCCCCCGGTCGAAAGCAGGTTCTGGCAAAGTGCAGGGCCCCTATGAATCAAAGAGTGGGGTCAGTGAGGTCAACTATAAGGTGTTCCAGCCGGTAGAAGGAAACTAATCAGATATAACTCATCAACCCTAATAATCCCTGGAAGGACCGGCAAATGCTTTATGGCGTTAAGATAGCATAGGGGTGCCCCAAACGGAGAGTTGCCACCCACCGTCTCTCCAGCCCTATCGAACACAACGGTCAGGAAACTAGGGAATCCTACAAGGACCGGCAGTCTGTTTCCAGATCTACCAGTCGTCACGAAGTCATTGAACATGACTCATCACAGAACCCGGCCAAAGGTACGGTTTATGCCATATAGGGTCCCTGAAGCCCAGAGGCAAGCATTGCTGAGTAGGTTTAAGAAGATGCTATGAGCTTGGGGGTCAAAGAAAAATCCCAAGTGTTGGACGACCCCATAGTGCTCATACCCAAACCCGATGGCAGCTTACGTATCTGCTAACGAATTTTTCTAATCTAAAGATCTCTCAAAAAATGATGCCACACGATGCCCCGGGTCGATTAATTGTTGAGAGTTAGGACCGCTAGGTACATTAGTACGTTAGACCTACCCAAGGGCTATTGGCAGTCCCCCTCACAAAGGGAGTGCCGGGAGAAAAACGGCCATGCCCACCGCCAGAAGGACCAAATACACAACATGGTCCTTCCTTTTGGGCCAACGGGCTCCGGCCACATTCCAGAGGATGATGGACTCATCCTACGCCCCAAAGAAAAATATCAGCAGCATATTTGGATGACGTGGTGATCTTTAGCACGGATTGGAGTCCCACCTGACCAGAGTGCAAGCTTCTAAGATGCCATAAGGGCAGCAGGACTGACCGCCAACCCAACAAGTGTGCGCATAGGCTAGATGAGGCACACGCTAACTAGGTTACGACATGGGAGGTGATTCATCAAGCCCCAAATGGACAAACTGAGGCAATTAGAAATTGGGCCGTCAACCGATCTCCAAGAAGCAGGTCCGGCCTTCATAGTTATCGCAGGGTACTAAAGGAGGTTCTACCCAACTTGCCTCCATACAGCCCCGCTTACTGACCCTCACAAAATGACAAAGTCCACTTTGGCAAGTGGGAACCCTGAGGCTGAAAAAGCCTTCCCAAAGGCTAAAGGAGGTACTCTGCAAGAGACCCCTGCTCATGCCCCCAAACTTTCAGAAAGAAATTATTTGTACAGGCACTCTTCCTGAGGAAGGATTAGGGGCTGTCCTTCACAACTGGTTGAGGGAGAATAACACCCGGTAAGTTTACCTCATCAGGAAGCTTACAAGCGTCGGAAAAAACACGCCATAGTGGAAAGAGAATGCCTGGCCATTAAGTTTGCATCGAGTCCGCTGCGTTACTAGCTTGATAGGTAACCCTTTTAGGTCACACAGACCATTCCCTTTAAAGTGGATGGCACAGACAAAGGAAGAACGCAAGGGTGACCCAGAGGTTCCTGGCTCATACAGGACTTAAGTTCTCTTTAGAACATCGCCCCGTGTCACAACAGGCCAACGCTGATGCATTGTCACGGGTTTACACAAATTTATGGCACAAAGTGCTCCGCCCACAGGTCAGAGCAGAGGGGGGGGAAATGTAAGGCCCGCAGCTGGGAAAGGTCTGAGATGGAGTGATATATCCCAGCCAGGTTACGTGGGCGGATGCCATGAGAGAAGCAAGATACATGCCACCAAGGTAAGTAGCCTTGGCGGAGTGAAAGGCCATTGTTAAATAGGTTATCTGCAGACAGACTTTCGACATACATTAGTTGTCTTTTAGTACGGCAACCAGCCATTCCCGTGTCGGCCTTTCATTTGGGAGTAAGCATAGAGCAGGGTGGGTTCTTACTCCCCCATGGGCTCCACACCGGTTTTCCCGAGGAATATAAGGTCACAGGTAAGCTGACAGGGCGGGCTGCATCTCCAGTCTACCATTCTGGGCTGGAGACATTCACACTGGTTGAAGCCAGTGTCTGCTACACTCCATCTCCCAAGGTGCTAGTGAGGAACTACCACAGTGATAGTAAGCGCACAGAGGGCGGAGTATTGTTTATGTTTTTATATGTTTGGCTGTGCATGTATTGCCATAACGTTATTGTTCTGCTGGTGCAATAAACACACTGAAGCCATACACCGTTGGAACCGAGATATCTGCCTCTGTCTCATGCTCCAGAAGGACTTGTGGAGGATCCCAGAGCTGTGCATGCTCACAGTAATCCCAAAATGGACGAATGGCCCAGCTCGCTCGCCACGCCATAGAGGGTTTTGTCCTGTCCCAGCATCCAGCTTCATATCTGAGCAGACCTTCAGCACGCAGAGGAGTCAATTACAGACAAACGCATCCGGCTTTTCCACAGATAATGTGGATCGCTTGACTTTCATCAAGAGAATCAATGATGGATCTCTGATGATTTTCGTGGCCCCAATTGCCAGAGGTCACCGATTAAGTTGCCGGTCTACTTCACTTCCCCCTCTTCAAAACAGAAATGTGCTCTTGAAAAACCTTTTTTTAAAATGATAAATTCATTACTGCAATTTTTTATTTATTTTCCCAACAGTTCATTTTGCGGAATTGCGTGTGAGGAGAACTGAAAAAGACACCAAGGTTTCACGACAAAACCGTATTCCATTTAACTCACTTTATCTTTAGAATTTTTAGCATTGTACCAATGGTTTTGAGGTCTGTTGCGTGTGAGATACAGCTATAATAATGTCCTTTGGAACAGAAATGTTGCCTCTTGTAACGATCTCTGTCCACACAGCCATAAAACGTCTGGAACAGGGAATCCGCAGGGCCCACCCCCCCGCAGCAGAGGTGGTAATACCCGCAGGGGTGGCCTGGAGATTGCAGGTCTGGAAGGCTGGACACTGGAGGCAGGTAAAACGTATCACAGTGCAGGTGTATCTGGTGAACGTATTGCCCCAGTCCTGGTAGGTAGCAGATACAGATTAACAGCAGTAGGCAGGCTGGTGCAGCGGCAGAATGTCCAACAGGAACCCGAAGACGTATGAACCTAAGGAACGAACAACAGCTCTGCAGCAGCCAAGGGGTCACGCACTGTGTCTGAAGACAACACCTGAACTGACGAAGAGTGAAGGTAGGAAGTTTTCCTTATGTAGCCAATTGTTACAGGTCCACTGGGCAGGCCAAGGTACTATGACTCCTTAAATGTGGTGCAGTGACGCGCGCGTGCCCCTAGAGGGAGCAACGTGTGCTCACAGTATGCCAGAAAGCTGAGGAAGCACAGGTGGTGAGGTTTCAGAGTGGAAAGGAGCCAGGAACAGGTGTGAGCAAAGAGCCAGGGACACCAGGGAGTCCGCAGCAGCGGCCGGGACACAGGAGACACGGGCACGCTGTCGGACCATAGCAGGGGGCGCAGCGTGAACCGTGACACTCTAAGTGGCAATCTCCCTTCACAATTTTAAATAGTGGCTGCGAAGTCATATTTATAATTTTTTGGGGGTCAAGTAGCTGTGAGAAACATGCTATAATCCATGGACCTTTTTGGAACAGAAATGTGCTTCTAATGCATATCTCCTTCACAATTTTTTAACATGCTGAGAAGTCATTTTTAAAATTTTTTGGTCATGCTTGTTTGAAATGCAGCAATACTACAGTCCTATTATAAAAAAAAAAGTTGTTTCTAACAGACATATGTTCTTCACAATTGACAAGGAGGCTCAAGGTGATGGTGCTGTCGAAACAGGAATAGGTAGGGACACTGTTTAATGGACACATATTGCAAAATGACTTGTATTTGCAAGATCTTTAACATAGCTGAACAATCCCTGTATTGAGACAACCATTTAATACAATTAAAAAAAGAGAAACAAATAACAAGGTGGAATTCCATCCTAATTAAAAATGTGTTTATTGCTAGAATTAAACACTAAAAATACTTGCATGTACAAAATAGCTGGTAAAAAAATTCCTCAGAATTGTACAAGGGAGGTACAGGAAAACATTGACCATATTAGGATAATTCAGAGTACACTGGAGTATGGAGCACGGACAATAACAAAAGAACAGAGACAATTTCCTCCAGCACGTTGAGTAAAATAAAAAAAAGCATGCCAAGAAAAAAGGGCGACCTGGGTGGAAACAGGAGCGTTAACCACCAGTATTTTCCAAGTGAAGCTCAATTTGGTCCCACTCATACGGAGTGCAAGCGCTACCCAGGACAGGGACAGTATATGTACCAGTGAAACTAAAATGTGGGTTGAAAAGACTCCAATTTTCCGCATTATTTAATCTGTGGTCAGACAGGTTTTCCTGTCATTCTGCGGTACAGGACAGAAATATTAAATGTCCATACAACTAAAAAGGAGGATCAAAACTCCTTTTCCTGCACTTTTTAATTTGGGGTCAAGACAGGTTAATGGTCCTACAGCGGTCCCAGGACAGGTTATGTGACAATGTCCAGTTCTACTAAAAAGGTGGTTGAAAACTCCTTTTCCCGGCACTTTTATTAAACTGTGGGTCAGACAGGTTTAATTGGTCATTCTGCGGTACAAGACAGATAAAGTCAAATGTCCAGTTCAACTAAAATGGTGGTTGAAAGACTCCTATTTCCCGGCACTTTTAATCTTGGGTCATGCAGGTTTGGGGCTCAGCGTGGCCCAGTACAGGTATATCAATGTCTCAGTGAAACTAAAATGGTGGTTGAAAGACTCCTTTTCCGGCACTTTTAAACTGGGGTCATGCAGGTTTGGGGCTCATGCTGTGGCCCAAGGACAGGGATTGTCAATGGTCACAGTGAAACAAAAATGTGGTTGAAAATCATACTGCCTTCTGCACTTTTTAATTTGAGTGGTGATGCAGTTTAAAGGTCAGGCTGTGGTAATAGACAGGGATAGTGAATGGTGTGTGATTTTTTTCTGTGGCTTTTATAACCTAAGTTGTGTAGCCTAAGATGTAAGCACGTATCCATATTGACTGTTGTGGATGTTAATTCCAGTCTTCTCCAAGCCTGATTGGGTGTAAGAATAGAAGTTTTGTTGCTCTCCCATAGACTTTAAATGGTCAACGCTCATAAACTACTATCTACAATCTTGTCGATGATGGTCGACTATCGACCATTGACCGATGTCGATGGTCAACGTAATCGCTCAACACGAGTGGTGAGGAGGTGGAGGGGGCCGTTATCTGTCCTATCAGATGCTGAGGTTGAGGACGTGGAGGGGGCCGTTATCTGTCCTATCAGATGCGGAGGGGGAGGACGTGGAGGGGGCCGTTATATATCCTTTTATGTCTTGAGGGGTGAGGACTAAGAGGTGGCCGCTATCTGTCCTATAAGATGCTGAGTGAGGACGTGGAGGGGGCCGTTATCTGTCCGATCAGATGCTGAGAGAGTGAGGACATGGAGGGGGCCGTAATCTGTCCTATCAGATGCTGAGTGAGGACATGGAGGGGCCGTTATCTGTCCTATTATGTACTGAGGGGGTGAGAACATGGAGGGGGCCGTAATCTGTCCTATCAGATGCTGAGTGAGGACGTGGAGGGGGCCGTTATCTGTCCTATTATGTACTGAGGGGGTGAGAACGTGGAGGGGGCCGTTATCTGTCCTATCAGATGCTGAGGGGTGAGGACGTGGAGGGGGCCGTTATCTGTCCTATTATGTACTGAGGGGGTGAGAACATGGAGGGGGCCGTAATCTGTCCTATCAGATGCTGAGTGAGGACATGGAGGGGCCGTTATCTGTCCTATCAGATGCTGAGGGGTGAGGACATGGAGGGGGCCGTTATCTGTCCGTCAGAATGCTGAGAGAGTGAGGACGTGGAGGGGGCTGTTATCTGACTATTTTACTGAGGGGAGAGAACATTGTGAGGGGGCCTTTATCTGCCCTATCAGATTGGGGGGGTGGGGGAAAAGGGAGGGGCCCTTTTATCTGTCCTTAAAAATTGCTGAGGGGGTGAGGAGTGGGAGGGGGGCGTTACCCTTCCTATCAGATGTGGGGGGTTGGGGACGTGGGGGGGCCCTTTTTCCTAAAGTGTAGGGGGGTGGGGGACATGGAGGGGGGCCTTAAATCTGCCCTAAAGAGCGGGGGGGAGGGGGGGGGGGGTTTTTTCTATAGATCTGAGGGGGTGGGAGTGGAGGGGGCCGTTTCTGTCCCGATGTGAGGGGGGGTGGGGGCCTTTCTTCCTATAAGGGTTGAGGGGGTGGGGGAGGGGGGGGGCCGAACTTCCTACAGATCTAGGGGGAGGCGGGGGGCCTTTTCCCTGTTTTAAATGGTGGGGGGTTTTTGAGGAGGGAGGGGGCCGTTATCTTCCTTCAGATGCTGAGGGGGGGGAAAGGGGAGGGGGCCGTTATTTTCCCTATAGTGGAGGGGGGGTGAGGCATGGGGGGTTATTTGCCTTTTTCTGAGGGGGGAATGGGGGGGGCCTATCCCCCCTATCAGAGCTGAGGGGTGGGGAGTGGGGGGGCCTTTCTTCTATAGATGCTGAGGGGGTGGGGACTGGGGGGGGCCCTTTATTGCCCTTTTTCGATGTGGGGGGGTGAGACGTGGGGGGGGCCGTTATCTGCCCTTTTAAAGGGAAATGGGGGCTTTATTTTTTCCCCTTGAGTTTGAGGGGCCCGGTTTTTAAAGACCCGAGGGGGTGGGGACGGGGGGGGGCCTTATCCCCCCATCAGATGCTGGGGGTGAGGATTGGAGGGGGCCTTATTTTGTCTAGATGCTGAGGGGTGGGGAACGGGGAGGGGGCCGTTACTCCCTTTTAGTTGAGGGGGTGAACTGGAGGGGGCCTTAAATCGCCACGAGCTGAGGGGGTGGGGATTTTGGGGGGGGGCCCGTTATCGCCTATAAGTCTGGGGGTTTGGGGATTGGAGGGGGCCCTTATCTGTCCTATCAGAGGGTGGGGGGTGGGGTGGAGGGGCCTTATCTCTCCTTCAGATGCTGAGGGAGTGAGGACGTGGGGGCCTTTAATCTCCCTTACCTTCCCTTTCAGATGCTGAGGGGGTAGGAGGGAGGGGGCCTTTAACGTCTTTTAGTCTGAGGGGGAAAAATGGAGGGGGCCTTTATCTGTCCTATAGATTGAGGGGCTGGACCCTTTTAGTCATAATGCTGAGGGGGTGGACTGGGGGGGCCCCTTATCCCCTTGTCTGAGGGGGGTGAGGAGGGAGGGGGCCCAAAAATCTTCCTATCAGTGCGGGGGGGGGTTAGGGACGGGAGGGGCCGTTATCTCCCCTATATCTGGGGGGGGGCCCGGGGGGGGGGGGCCTTTTGCCTATCAAACTGAGGGGGTGAGGACGTGGAGGGGGGCCTTTATCTGTCATCGGGGGAGGGGAGGGGCGCGGAGGATGGGAGGGGGGCCTTTTCTGTCCTATCGATGCGGGAGGGGGGGGAGGACTGGGGGGGGCCCTTTATTTGCCTTAATGCTGAGGGGGGGGACGTGGGGGGGCCGTTATCTCCTATCGGGTCTGGGGGTGAGGGTGGAGGGGCCGTTATTTGTCCTATCAGTTTTTGGGGGTGAGGAGTGGAGGGGGCCGTTATTTGTCCTCTCAGATGTGGGGGGGTAGGAGTGGAGGGGGCCTTATTTTGCCATAGATGCTGGGGGGGTTAGACGGGAGGGGGCCGTTATTGTCCTATAACGGGGGGTAAAAAAATGGAGGGGCCTTTATCTGTCCTATAGTCTGGGGGGTGGGACTGGAGGGGCCTTATCCTCTATCAGAGGGGGGGTGGGGCGGGAGGGGGCCTTATTGCTATCAATGCTGAGGGGGTGGGGCGGGGAGGGGGCCTTATCTGTCCTTAAGATGCTGAGGGGGGGAGGGGTGGGGGGGCCGATCTGCCCTAAAAGGAAGCTGAGGGGGGTGAGGAGTGGGGGGGCCGTTATCTGCCCTTGATTAGGGGTGGGGGGGCCTTATTTTTCCCTAAAATTCTGGGGGGTGAGGACGTGGAGGGGGCCTTTTATCTTCCTATCAGAGCTGAGGGGGGTGAGGAGTGAAGGGGGCTTTACGTCCTATGAGCTGAGGGGGTATTTGGGAAAGGGGGGGGCCGTTATTCCTATAAAATCTAGGGGGTGGGGACGTGGAGGGGGGTTACTTCCTATAATGTATGGGGGGGGGGGGGGAAAAGAAGGGGGGCCCAATTCTCCTATCAGATGCTGAGGGGGTGAGGAGTGGGGGGGCGAAACTTTTCCTTTAAATGCGAGGGGGTTGGGGCGGGGGGGGGGGGCCCGATCTGTCCTATCAGATGGGGGGGGGGGAGGGGGCCTTTTCCCCTTCACAGATCTGAGGGGGTGAGACGGGAGGGGGCCTTTTATCTTCTATTCAGTGGGGAGGGGGTAGGAGGGGAGGGGCCGTTATTTCCCAAAGCTGGGGGGGTAGGACAGGGGGGCCGTTACCCCCTTTAGGGAGGGGGGAGGACGTGGAGGGGCCGTTATTGTCCTATAGATCTGAGGGGTGGGGAATGGGGGGGGCCGTTACTGCCTTTTAGATGCTAGGGGGTGGGGACTGGGGGGGGTTACCCTTCCCTATTTGTGAGGGGGTGAGGAGTGGGGGGGGCCTTTTATCTTCCTTCAGACGAGGGGGTGGGAGGGAGGGGGGGTTATCTGTCCTTAAGATGTTTGGGGGGGTGAGGAGTGGGGGGGGCCTTTATCTGTCCATAGTTTCTGAGGGGGTGAGGACGTGGTGGGGCCGTTATCTGTCCTAAAAAGGGCTGGGGGGTAAGGACGGGGGGGGGCCGTTATCTGCCTTCAGATGCTGGGGGGGTGGGGAGGGGGCCTTACTTCTTCAGATGCTGAGGGGGGTGAGGACGTGGAGGGGGCCGTTTCTGTCTTTTTAGAGGGGCTAAAGGGGGTGAGGAGGGGGGTGGAGGGGCCGTTATCTGCTATAAATTGTGAGGGGTGAGGACGTGGGGGGCCCGATCTGTTATCAGATGCTGAAGGAGTGGGGGGGGCCCGTTATCTGTCCATCAAGCGGGGGGTGTGGAAAGGGGGGCCGTTACTTCCCTATAGTGCTGAGGGGGTGGGGACGGGGGGGGGCCGTTACTGCCTATCAAGCTAAAGGGGGTGGGGTGGGGGGCCGTTTTTTGCCTATCAGTGCTGGGGGGGGTGAGGATGGAGGGGGGTTATTTTTCTATCAATGCTGGGGGTGGGACGTGGAGGGGGCCCTTTTTTTCCCCTTTTTCAATGGGGGGGGTTAGGATGGAGGGGGGTATCTGTCCTTAGATGCTGGGGGGGAGGACTGGGGGGGCCGTTACTTCCATAGATGTGGGGGTGGGGAAAATGGGGGGGCCGTTTCTGTCCTTTTTCTGAGGGGGGGAGGAGTGGGGGGGCCGTTTTTTGTCTATCAGTGCTGAGCGGTGGGAAAAGGGGGGGGGCCTTTATCTTCCTTTTAAGATGGCTGGAGGGGTTTTTTGGGGAGGGGTGGGGAGGGGCCTTACTTTCTATCGGATGGAGGGGTGAGGATGGTGGGCCTTTATTGTCCTACAGATGTGAGGGGTGAGGACGGGGGAGGGGGCCGTTATCTGTCCTATAGTCTGAGGGGGGGGGAACTGAGGGGGCCTTTATCTGTCCTTTCAGTGTGGGGGTCGGGGGGAAAATGGAAAGGGGGGCCGTTAGTCCTATCAGATGTGAGGGGTGAGACTGGAGGGGGCGTTATTTTCCCCTTCAGATGCTGAGGGGTGGGACGTGAGGGGGCCGTTATCGTCCTATAGTTTGGGGGGGTGAGGATGTGCAGGGGGCCCGTTATTTGCCCTATCAATGGAGGGGGAGGAGGGGAGGGGGCCGTTATCTGTTTTTAATGTTGGGGGGGGGTGAGAAATGGGGGGGGGCCGAAATCGTCCTATCAATGGGAGTGGGAAACGGGAGGGGCCTTATCTCCTTTTGGCGAGGGGTGAGGACAGGAGGGGGCCTTTTTATCTGTCCATAGATGCTGGGGGGGTGAGGAGTGGGGGGGGCCGTTATCTGTCCTATCAGATGCTGAGGGGTGAGGAGTGGAGGGGGCCGTTAATCTGTCCTTTTCAGTTTGCTGAGGGGGGGGAGGATGGGGGGGGCCGTTTATCTGTCCTTTTCAGATGCTGAGGGGGTAGGACGTGAGGGGCCGTTTCTTTTCCTTTTCAGTTTGCTGAGGGGGTGGGGGACGTGAGGGGGCCGTTATCTGTCCTTTTATGCGAGGGGGCTTTATCTCCTATCAGTTTGAGGGGTGAGGACGTGGGGGGGGGCCGTTATCTGTCCTATAAGATGCTGAGGGGGTGAGGACTGAAGGGGCCTTATCTGTCCTATATGGTGCTGAGGGGGTGAGGACGTGGAGGGGGCCGTTATCTGTCCTATCAGATGCTGAGGTGGTGAGGACGTGGGGGCCGTTATCTGTCCTATCAGTGCGGGAGGGGGTGAGGACGTGGAGGGGGCCGTTATCTGTCCTATCAGATTGGCTGGGGGTGAGGAGTGGAGGGCCTTATCTGTCCTATCAGATGCGGAGGGGGTGAAGACGTGGAGGGGGCCGTTATCTGTCCTATCAATGCTGAGGGGGTGGGGAAATGAAGGGCGTTATCTGTTCCTATAGTTGCTGAGGGGGTGAGGATGTGAGGGGCCGTATCGTCCTATCAGGGATGGACGGGAGGGGCCCGTTGAGGGGGGTGAGGAGGGGGCCTTATCTGTCCTATTAGGTGCTGAGGGGGTGAGGACGTGGCTGGGGCCTTTATCTGTCCTATCAGATGCTGAGGGGGTGAGGATGGAGGGGGCCGTTATCTGTCCTATCAGATGCTGAGGGGTGGGGACGTGGAGGGGCCGTTATCAATCCTATCAGATGCTGAGGGGGTGAGGACGTGGGGGGGGCCCTTTTTTGTCCTATCGGGATGCTGAGGGGGTGAGGACGTGGAGGGGGCCGTTATCTGTCCTATTATGTACTGAGGGGGTGAGGATGTGGAGGGGCCGTTATCTGTCCTATTAGATGCTGAGAGGGTGAGGACGTGGAGGGGGCCGTTATCTGTCCTATCAGATGCTGAGGGGGTGAGGACGTGGAGGGGGCCGTTATCTGTCCTATTAGATGCTGAGGGGGTGGAGGACTGGAGGGGGCCCGTTATTTTCCCCTATCAGATGCTGAGGGGGGTCAGGACGTGAAGGGGGCCGTTATCTGTCCTATCAGATGCTGAGGGGGTGAGGACGTGGAGGGGGGCCGTTATCTGTCCTATAGATCTGAGGGGTGAGGAGTGGAGGGGGCCGTTATCTGTCCTATCAGATGCTGAGGGGTGAGGAACATGGGGGGCCGTTATCTTTTCCTATCAGATGTGATGGGGTGAGGAGTGTGGAAGGGGGCCGTTATCTGTCCAAATATGATGTCTGGGGGGTGAGGAGTGGAGGGGGCCGTTATCTGTCCCTATCAGATGTGAGGGGGGTGAGGACGTGGAGGGCCTTTAAATCGTCCTATCAGATGCTGAGGGGTGAGGACGTGGAGGGGGCATTATTTTCCTATAGATGCTGAGGGGGTGAGGACGTGGAGGGGGCCTTATCTGTCCTATCAGATGCTGAGGGGTAGACGTGAAGGGGCCGTTATCTGTCCTATTATGTACTGAGGGGGTGAGAACATGGAGGGGGCCGTTATCTGTCCTATCAGTTGCTGAGGGGGTGAGGATGTGGAGGGGCCGTTATCTGTCCTATCAGATGCTGAGGGGGTGAGGAACGTGGGGGGCCTTATCTGCCTATATGTGCTGAGGGGTGAAGGACGTGGGGGGGCCGTTATCTGTCCTTTCAGATGCTGAGGGGGTGAGGACGTGGAGGGGCCGTTATCTGTCCTATCAGATGCTGAGGGGTGAGGATGTGGAGGGGGCCGTTATCTGTCCTATAGATTCTGAGGGGGTGGGACTGGAGGGGGGGCGTTATCTCCCCTATCAGATGCTGAGGGGTGGGGAGTGAAGGGGGGGCCGTTATCTGTCCTTTCAGATGCTGAGGGGGTCAGGACGTGGAGGGGGCCGTTATCTGTCCTTTCAGATGCTGAGTGGGTGAGGACGTGGAGGGGCCGTTATCTGTCCTATCAGATGTTGAGGGGTGAGGACATGGAGGGGGCCGTTATCTGTCCTATCAGATGCTGAGTGGGTGGGAGTGGGCGGGGCCGTTATCCGTCCTATCAGATGCTGAGGGGGTGAGGAGGGGGGGGGGCCGTTAATCTGTCCTATCAGATGCTGAGGGGTGAGGACATGGAGGGGCCCTTATATCTGTCTATCAGATGCTGAGGGGGTTAGGAGTTGGAGGGGGCCGTTATCTGTCCTATCAGATGCTGAGGAGGTGAGGATGTGGAGGGGGCCGTTATCTGTCCTATCAGATGCTGAGGGGGTGAGGACATGGAGGGGCCGTTATCTCTCCTATCAGATGCTGAGGGAGTGAGGACGTGGAGGGGGCCGTTATCTGTCCTATCAGATGTTTTTGGGGGTGAGGACGTGGGGGTGGGGCCGTTATCAGTGCGGGGGGGGGGGGGGGGGGGTTGGGGGTTGAGGGGTGAGGACATGGAGGGGCAGTTATCTTTCCTATCAGATGCTGAGGGGGTGAGGAGTGGAGGGGGCCATTATCTGTCCTATATGTTGCTGAGGGGGTGAGGACGTGGAGGGGCCGTTATCTGTCCTATCAGATGCTGGTGGGGTTAAGGATGTGGAGGGGGGGCCGTGATATCTTCCTATTAGAATGCTGGGGGGGTGAGGATGTGGGGGGCAGTTATCTGTCCTATCAGATTCTGAGGGGTAGGAATTTGAGGGGGCCATTATCTGTCCTATAAATTCTGAGGGGTGAGGACGTATGGGGGCCACTTTATCTGTCCTATAAGTTTTGAGAGGTGAGGACGTGGAGGGCCGTTATCTTCCTATCAGATGTGAGGGGTGGGGATGTGAGGGGGCCGTTTCTGTCCTATCAGTTGCTGAGGGGGTGAGGACGTGGAGGGGGCTTATCTCTAATTTTGTTGGGGGGTGGGTGGGACTGGAGGGGCCTTTATATGTCCTATCAGATGCTGAGTGGGTGAGGACGTGGAGGGGCGTTATCGTCCTATCAGATGCTGAGGGGGTGAGGACGTGGAGGGGGCCGTTATCTGTCCTATCAGATGCTGAGGGGTGAGGACGTGGAGGGGGCCGTTATCTGTCCTATCAGATGCTGAGGGGGTGAGGATGTGGAGGGGGCCGTTATCTGTCCTATCAGATGCTGAGGGGGTGAGGACGTGGAGGGGCCGTTATCTGTCCTATCAGATGCTGAGGGGGTGAGGACGTGGAGGGGGCCGTTATCTGTCCTATCAGATGCTGAGGGGGTGAGGACGTGGAGGGGGCCATTATCTGTCCTATATGGTGCTGAGGGGGTGAGGATGTGGAGGGGGCCGTTATCTGTCCTATCAGATGCTGAGGGGGTGAGGACGTGGAGGGGGCCGTTATCTGTCCTATCAGATGCTGAGGGGGTGAGGACATGGAGGGGGCCGTTATCTCTCCTATCAGATGCTGAGGGGGTGAGGACGTGGAGGGGCCGTTATCTCTCCTATCAGATGCTGAGGGGGTGAGGACGTGGAGGGGGCCGTTACCTCCTCTATCAGATGCTGAGAGGGTGAGGACGTGGAGGGGGCCGTTATCTCACCTATCAGATGCTGAGGGTGTGAGAACGTGGAGGGGGGCCATTAACTCCCCTATCAGATGCTGAGGGGGTGAGGATGTGGAGGGGGCCGTTATCCGTCCTATCAGATGCTGAGGGGGTGAGGACTTGGGGGGGGCCGTTATCTGTCCTATCAGATGTGAGGTGGGTGAGGACAGTGGAGGGGGCCGTTATCTGTCTTTATGCTGAGGGGTGAGGACATGGAGGGGCCGTTATCCGTCCTATCAGATGCTGAGGGGGTGAGGACGTGGAGGGGGCCGTTATCTGTCCTATCAGATGCTGAGGGGGTGAGGACGTGGCCGTTACTGCCTATAGTGCTGAGGGGTGAGGACGTGGGGCCGTTATCTGTCCTATCAGATGCTGAGGGGTGAGGACGTGGAGGGGGCCGTTATCTGTCCTATCAGATGCTGAGGGGGTGAGGACGTGGAGGGGGCCGTTATCCGTCCTATCAGATGCTGAGGGGGTGAGGACGTGGAGGGGCCGTTATCCGTCCTATCAGATGCTGAGGGGTGAGGACGTGGAGGGGGCCGTTATCTGTCCTATCAGATGCTGAGGGGGTGAGGACGTGGAGGGGGCCGTTATCTGTCCTATCAGATGCTGAGGGGGTGAGGACGTGGAGGGGGCCGTTATCTGTCCTATCAGATGCTGAGCGGGGGAAAACGTGGAGGGGGCCGTTATCTGTCCTATTAGATGCTGAGGAGGTGAGGACATGGAGGGGCCATTATCTGTCCTATTAGATGCTGAGGAGGTGAGGACATGGAGGGGCCATTATCTGTCCTATCAGATGCTGAGGGGGTGAGGACGTGGAGGGGGCCGTTATCTGTCCTATCAGATGCTGAGGGGGTGAGGACGTGGAGGGGGCCGTTATCTGTCCTATCAGATGCTGAGGGGGTGAGGACGTGGCCGTTATCTGTCCTATCAGATGCTGAGGGGGTGAGGACGTGGAGGGGGCCGTTATCTGTCCTATCAGATGCTGAGGGGGTGAGGATGTGGAGGGGCCGTTATCTGTCCTATCAGATGCTGAGGGGGTGAGGACGTGGAGGGGGCCGTTATCTGTCCTATCAGATGCTGAGGGGTGAGGACGTGGAGGGGGCCGTTATCTCCTCTATCAGATGTTGAGGGGGTGAGGACGTGGAGGGGGCCGTTATCTGTCCTATCAGATTCTGAGGGGGTGAGGACGTGGAGGGGGCCGTTATCTGTCCTATCAGATGCTGAGGA
>JAODAL010048348.1:0-29096 GCA_025379985.1 Phyllomedusa bahiana | reverse complement strand
GAGGATATCATAGTCCCTTTGAGCTCCTGGTACAGGCACCTCCCAAAAATAAAACAATTTCATTAGTTTTGTTTAATTTTAAAACCCTTTGGGAAAGTTATTGTTTATTTTAAAAAATTTCTTTTTAAGAAATGCCTTAAAAAATTGCAAAGACAAGGCCAGGGGTTTGGCCAAAAAAGTCACGATGTAACATTAGGCCCCCCGGTTTAAGGCCCGATGTTGTGATGTTAGGCTCTGGGCTGTGTTTTTTGTTGTTTCAAAGTTGTTTTTTGAGGCCAGATCTCCACTCCCCGGCCCACTTTTTTTAAGGGGTACCCCCTTGTATTTAATGGGTTGGACCCCTTTTGCCCCCAGAACTGCCCCCCAATTCTTCGGGGCTTGTTTTCAACAAGGGTTTTTGCAACAAAGCTCAATTGGTCCCAAAGGGGGCCCCCCAAAGAGTGCCAAGAAAAATTCCCCACCCCATGACCCCACCATCCCCCACCTTTGGAAACCGTTGTACAAGGCAGGATGGTTTCCTGTTTCCCTGTTGTTGACCCATTTCGGGGACCCTACCACCCGAATGTCGCAGCAGAATCGAGATTTCTCAGACCGGGCAACGTTTTTCCAATTTCAGGGGAAATTTTCCCGTTGAGCTTGGGCAAATTGGAGCCCCCAGTTTCGGGTTCTTAGTAAAGGAGGGGGCCCCCCGGGTTTGTGGTCTTCTGCTGCTGTAGCCCATTGCTAAAGTTCCCCGTACTGTGGTTCAGAGATGCTCTTCGCCCCCTTGGTAGAAACCCAGGGGGGATTTGGTCACTGTTGCCTTTCTATAAAGCTGGGAACCAGTTGACCAAAATTCCCCTTTGCCCTTTGGGAAACCCAACAAGGCATTTCCGCCCACAGGACTGCCGTCACTGGATGTTTTTTTCTTTTTTTCGGGCCCATTCTCGGGAAATTTTAGAGATGGTTTGGGGCGTAAAAAACCCCAGGGGGCCAGCAGTTTCGGGAAATTTACTCAGCCCATTTTTCTGGCCCCCAAAAAACCCCTTGCACGTTAAAAGGCACCCCAAAATCACCTTTCTTCCCCTTATGTGTTGGTTTGAATTTGAAAGGGAAAAATTTGTTTTGGCCCCATGTCTACATGCTAAATGCAATGAGTTCCCGGCATGTAAATTGGCTGATTAGTTTTTTAATTTTTTAACGAGCATTTTGGCGGGTGTACCTTAATAAGGGCCCGGTGAGTGTATATATGTTCAGCAAAATTTATTTCTTTTGGCTTGTCACCCCCTGTACCCGGGTAAATGTCCAATTTTGAATTTTTAAAAGGGGCGTGAGTCATTGATTTTAGGTGGTTTTGGGCTCCCCACACTCCGGGGGATACATGCTTCCCAGACGAGGGGGGCTGGGGGGCCAGGATAGCAGGGTTATTTTTTATTTTTATTTTTTTATTTATTTTGGGAGCCCCATTAATTCAGGGGGCTGTACATTTAAAGGGGAAATTAAACATACTTTAACAAATGTGGAACAATTAAAAGGGTGCAAAAATGATAGAAACTGAAAGAGAGGAAAGAGGCCCTGCCCCCCGGGGCCCTTAAAAATTAAAAAAAGGAAAGGGGAGGCAAAAGGTGTGGGGCAGACATTTTTTGGGGCCCGGTTTTTGTGGTGGGGGGGTTTAGTTGGGTTTTTGGCCCTTATCTAAAGGGTTTTTGGGTTTTCGGGTTGCTTTTAAAAATGGGGGAAAGCATTTAAAGGGCCCTTTGGGGCCCAAAGGAAAGGTTGAATTGTCCAATCACTTTTTTTTATTTAATTTTTTTTAAAACAAAACTGGGAGCAGGTAAAAAAAAAAAAAAAAAAAAAAGGGATAAACCCTTTTATGCTTTTCCTTTTTATTTTTGGTTTTAGCCCAAAGATTTAGAAAAAAATATATGAAACAGGATCTCGTAACAAAGTGTACAGCAAATCCAAAATGCTCATTTATTAAAAAAGGTATAAAAGTGAAATTGAAACTTTTTGGGGCCCTCTTTACGGGAGTTTGGTAAAAGCCCCAAGGTGGTGGTGGGAAATCGTGTTGTGTTTTTGGGGACAAGAGGGGGGCAGCAGGGGTCGGGGAAAAAGGGTTGTTTTGGGTTTAAAAATTTTTATCAACATATAATTTTTGTAATAAAAATTTGTTTTGCAGGGGGGCTAGTGATTATAGTTATCTAAGATAGCATCCATTTCAATTATGATTAGGCTATGGATAGTGACCCCTTCTGTTTATGGTTTAAAAATAAACCCCCTGCGAAAGAGCATTTAGGTTGGGGAAGGCTGAAGGACAGAGGAACATTTTCTTTCCGCTGGCAAATTAAAAAACACAACACCACACAACACACACACACCCATAATATTTTGAAAAATTTTGCGGCCCCTACCCAATTCTAAAATCTTAAGGCCAAGAAAGGGATATCTTCATGGTGTCTTTGGTTTTTAAAGCCATAAAAGGGAAAAGGTTACTTAAAAGTATTTAAAACATTTTATAAAAAAAAACCCCCGTGGAAAAACAGCAGCCCATCAGCAGATAAACCCGCTGCCAAAAAGAAGCTCCCGAAAGCAGAGGGGGGGGGTTTCCCCAAGGGCCCGGGGGGTTTTGGCTGGGGAAGAACGGGCAGGGAAGCAGGAAGGGTACTGCAGGGGACACTGGCAAAGTTAGCCCCAATATGCCCACTACCTTTACATTTTTCATCTGGCATATAGTTTTATGGCAACAGCAGGAAATGCGGGAATGAGGGCATACGCAGCGGAAACAAAACAGGGCCATGGAGTGGGGGGGGACGTAAGTGCCAGAGCAGGGCATACGGGGCCAGCCCGAAAAGAAATACACGGCCCCTCCTAGTTCACGCCAGGGATACAGAGGAACCTACATTTAAGAGATGTGCTTCAAGTGAAACCACAAATGCCACAATGTTTTTATCCACCCTGATTTCAAAGTTGTGGTTAAAAAAGGGAATTTTGTTTAGGCTATGTCCACCCCTGCACAGGATTACGATCGTTCTCCGGCCCCTTTTTTTTTTTAAAAACGCCGCAGTTAGGGGATCGCAGGCGGTCCCATAGTGGCAAAAAAAAAAAGACGAGTTGTTGTTACCCCAGCTCGTCTTTTCTTCCCTGTCTTTCGGAAAGGGGCCCCCAATTTTTTAAAACATGTTTTGTTTTAATACGCCGCCGTTTCGTTTCTTGCGTTTTCCCCATACAATTTTGTTTGGGGGACGGGGAAAACGAGAAGGGGCCCAAGGCTTTTGCAAAAAACCCGTGCCCAAAAGGGCCCGGAGTCTGATCAGAGAAAAAATGGGCCCGTTTTGGGGAAAGGTTTTTTTGTTGAGGCGTTTTAGACTTAAGCTTAGTGAATGATATGCAGAGTCGCTGAGTGTGAAAAAGTGCCGAGCCCGAATAAAGGATCGGAAAGATAAATTTTAAACCCTTCGCAGCGGGGACTATGAGCCCACTTCTCGGGATAATTAAGGCCCTGTGCCAAGATGGATGCCCAAAAAAATCATTCCTGCAAAAATTAAATTTTTGGGATTATGGGAGTCCCAAAAAAAGGGAAGGGCTTTTAACCCAGGGGGTTCCCTTTGACCCCCCGGGGGGCCTCAATAATATCCTTGTACCCCTTTTATTCTGTTTGCATTTTGAGAGGGCTCATTAAACCCCCGGTAGATCAGTGCGGGTTAAACCCTGCTGAAATTTTAAAGATGGGGAAAATGTACTGTGCAAAGGTGCCTTCGCAAGAGTCATGTGGACAGCCCCCCAAAGCCCCTCAATACACCCCTTCTTGGCCCCCAAACACAGCACCCCGGGCCTCACCCCACAGCACCCCCCCGGCCTCACCCCCGACCCGCCCCCACACCCCGCACCCCAAGCTTCACAAAAAAGGCCCCCCAGCCTCACCAAAGCCCCCCAAGGTCAACAAAAAACCCCCTACCCCCCACACAGCACCCCTACCCTCGACACAAACCCTGCCCACTTTACAGCCCCCCCACCCTCACTACGCACCCCCCCCTCATACAGCCCCCCCAACCCCCACATACAGCCCCCCCAGCCTCACTTAAAAGCACCCCAGCCTCACTACAGCACCCCGGGCCTAAATCCCGCCCCCCACCCACAGGGTGGGGGGTCGGGGGGGTCGCTGGGGCTTCAGTGGGGTCCCCCATTATCTCAGCATGTGAGGAGGGGGGGGGGCCCGCACCCTTGGTTTCGGGGGACTTTCTTTACATCCCCTACAGCTTCGGTCTGGGCACTTACTTTCAGTTTTCCTGCGCCCCCGATAAGAGTCGGCCCCTCCTCTCTTTAGCAGGAGTCATGAACCCCCGCCCACAGGGGAATTTAGGGAGGGCCCGACTCCGATCACGGAGATCCAGGAGAAGGGAAGGGAGAACAGCTGCTGCAGCTTTTTGTAATGTAACGAGTCCTGTGATCAAATAGGGGGGCGGCCCTCCTTCCCCCCAAAACGCTGAGCCGCACAGGCCCCCTGCGGACGTCGCAGTCCCAACGGGGCCCATTTTAACAGGCTGATAGATTATGAAAAAGGGGGCCCTGCTTGCAGGGGGCCCCCCTTTGTTTACCAGGCCCGGGTTATAGCAGAACCCCTGTACTGTTTTAAAGGGGGCCCTGGAAACCCCCCAAATGGTCTAAATAGATATGGTTTGGGGGTAATCAGGGCTATGTCAAATGGTAACAAAAAATTGAGTATCTTAAAAGGGGCCCATTTCTGATCTTTCCCCAAATTCTGGCAAATTACTTTCCCGGATTTACCATAAAAAATATGAGGCGGTGGAGATTTAATGCTTCTTGGTACCTAGTGGAACAGTTAAATAGGATAAGACTTTGGGGGAAAATTTCTTTCGATAAATTGTGGACTCACCCTCGATCGGCACGGTATGGGCCCACTATAAAGGCGTACTTAGGGGGGGCGGCCTGAATAGGAAAAATTAGCCCCATGAGATTAAAGGGGGGCAGCTAGAAAAAAAAAAATCTATCCATGAGAAGAAATTGTTGTGAGGATCGAAAAAATTGGGGATTTTGGGAAAAAAATGTTTATCCTGGATTAAATGTTTTTATTTGATCCAAAAGCAAAGGTAAGCCCAAATTTTTACAATCAGAAGGACGTTTGATTTGGGGAAGGGGCCCCGGGGGCGGGGTTTGCCTCCCTATTACTGTTTGCCCTTGGCAATTGGGGCCTTTAGCAGCTCAGATTAGAGAAAAACCCCATATTGAAGGCTTTGGGTGAGGCGGGGCTGAAAGAAAAAATTTAGTTATACGTGATGATTCCCCCTTTTTTTCCCAAAACCTTTGGGTCTTTGCCCAGAGGAAATTTTAAGGGCTTTAAAGGGGGGGTATGGTGCCTACTCGGGGGAAAAAAATTTAAATTTGGGGGGAAGTCTGTCATTATCCCATGGTTTCCCGTGGATAAATTTTACTCTCCCTGGAGTTATACCACTTTAGTGCCCCATTTTTTCCCGATCCCGGGGTATAAATTTTTTTTGGGAATTTCCGGAAAATTTGGGGGTTTGAATCTGGTTTCCTTTGGGCTTTTTTAAATTTAAAATAGTTTTGGATGTTTTTGGCGTAAATTACCATTTCGGTAGGGGGGAATTTGGTTAAAAGGATTTGGTTTGGCCCTTTTGTTGTACCCCCTAAATAACTCCCCTTTTGGGTTTAAAAAATTGATTTGGATGCCCCGGGTTGTTGTACCTTCCCATAACTCCCCAATCTGGTCCCCCGGTTCTTTTTTAAAGTAATACAAATTTTAAAGACCCCTTTTTTTGGGGAAAGGGAGGGGCACCCCCGGAAAAGTAAAAAACCCCTGCACCCTGGAAAAGGTTGAGGGGGGTTGGCAGTTCCAAACCCAAGCTTTTTAAACTTCTTGGCAGCAAAAACCAATTATGAAAAATTTGGGGATGGGGGGGGGGATAAAGGATATAAATTGAAGCTATTAGTAATTTATTTTAATTTCCCCCAACCCTTTTTTGTAATTGGAGGCTTTTTTTTTTTTAGCACTTTCCCAAAAAGGGTTTAAACTTTTTTTGATGCATAAGCTGTGGTGGAAATTAGGGTGGATTTTGGGTTTTCAGGGTTGCACATCCTATATGAGATTTGGAATAACCCTGGTTTCGAAACCCTTTTGTGCCCGGGTTTCGATTTATGGGCATTAGGGGGCCCTTAAATATGTCTTCAAAAAAGCTTAAAGATCCGGGGGTGCTTAAAAATTTTTAGCATTGCCCAAAAGGAAATTTTCTTTTAAGTATTTCGCAGTATACAAATACTTTCGCTTGGCCCCGGGTTATTTAAAGCAAAAAAATCTGTCACAATTCGTTTTAATGCAAGATTATTCCGATAGATAGGGTCAAAAACATCAAAACAAGAAGGGGGCTAATGTCAATTTATATAAAATTTTATTGCAATTTTTTTTCTTGAAACCCAATAGATTTACGTAGTAGGTGGGAAGGGGATATTGGCCCTTTTAAAAACCCAATATTTGGGGGGAGATTTCTGAGGACCATTCCTTTGATTTCGTGAGTGACCAGAAACGGGGAAACTCTTTAATTATTCTTAGTACATTGAGTTTAAGAATCCCCTATTTCTGCATAAAATTGGAATTAGGGACTCTCCTCTGTGTAAAAGGTGTCATGTTGGGACCCGGCCTTTGATGCATTTTGATCTGGCATTGCCCCAAAATAGAGCAATATTGGTTTTTATTGTCCCAAATTTCTCCATCAAAATTTTTTTAAACTACCAAAGGGATTTAATTGTTGGGGTTTTTTTTTGGGATAAGTAGGAGACTTAAAATGTTCCCGAGGCTGAGAAAAAAAGTGAAAAAAATAATTTCTTTTAATTTTTTGGCAAGGAAATTAATAGGGGTCAAAAAGGCTTTGGGTGCAGATACCTCCCTAAAACATGGTTTTTTAACTCCCTTAAAGACCGCCAAATCTTTTGACGTCAGGCTTTTTAAAGGTTTATTCGTTGCCCCGCGAGTCTTTTTTGGGCCCCGGGGAATTGAGTTTTCGGGGCCCGGCCCGCAGCTGTGCTGTGATCGGGGGGTGCAAACACAAACTCCGATCCCAGGCCTCCCCGCGGGGGCCCCCATGGGCAGGGGAAACCCCCCCGCAAACCCCATTTTTAGCCTTTGATTTCGGCGGTTCCCTACCGCGGCAATAAAAGGGGTTTCCCCTGCTTTTGGGTGATCGGAAAAGCCCGGGGACCCCCCAGAGACCGGGGAACGGTGCACAGTCAGCCCGGGGGGCCCAGAGTTGGGCCCGAGCTGTCTTTGTAAAAAACATGACCAGGGCAGACTCTGTTTGCTTTCCCTGGGTCTTTCCTGTGTCAAAATGGCACGGAAATTTTAGTGTTTAGCATATATAAAAATGTAATACTTTTCAATGGAAAAACCGGGGGCAGTGGGAAAAAAAATTTAAAATTTCAACGTTGAAAAAGCAAGGGGGGCAAAAAGAATAAAATTTTTTTGTCATTTAAATATTTTTCAGGCGTTCGGCTTAAGGGGGGAATAAAGTGAATTGGCCGATTTTCTATAGAGAGGGGAAAGTATTTTTAAAAGAGGAGCGATATTTTTAAATTTTAACAAAATTTGGGCTAAATGGCTGGGTTTTTTGGTTTTTGCTTCAATGAAAATTTGTTGGTAGGGGTTTGGGGCCCCCCTTAGAATGTTTTTTTTACCCATTTTAGAAGAAAAGCACCCCCCGAAGACTCTATACATACATTTACCCTTAAAGGGGGTGTTCGCTAAAAAAGAATAGCTTCCCAAATGTAGGGAAAAAACTAAAAGAAAACCTTTTCAAATATATTGTTTGGTTTTTTCTTTTTTGGGTTTGGGGTTTCCCAAATGATTTTATTGTTTCCAAGTGAACCCACCCGGGGTAATCAGCAGAAGGGGTTAGCATAGGGGTTCCTTTTTTTAAAGTTGAATATGGTACAATAATGCCTTATTGTCCCGGGGTTCTACCTTTAATAAAAGGAAAAAACCCTTTCTGAGCCCTTTGCTGAATTTCTTTTTTAAATTGGGGGGAGAGAAGGGTCCTCTAAAAGGGGGGATTGGGTTGGGAGTGAATGGTTTAAATTTTTTTCGGGCAAAAGTACGACGGTGGGGGTTTTAACCATATACATTGTGCGTTTAGGTAATGTTTTCCTCTGCTGTTTATTATTGCAAAGGGGGTGATGTCATCACAAGGTCACAGCAAAACAGAGTGAGGCTTGTGGTTATTTATCTTTCCCGGGCAAAAACAGTTAAAATTTCTTAAAATGTTTTTCTTTTGATAAATATCTGCTAGCAGTTTCAGGGAAGCTTTGAGCCCAAATTTGACTAAAATTTGCAGCTGAATACACGGAAATGGGAAAAAAGATTTTATTTGCTAATTAAAGACAGCTTGACCCGGAAAAGTGACAGGGAAAACAGCATTATTTAATTCATGGGTCTTTGAAACATTGAGGTTTTTTTTCAAACCCCCTTTTAAATTTTTAAATCTGCCTTTCCCGCCCCCAAACAGGACCTTTACCCCCAGATTTTCCCCCCTTTTGTCACAGCAATTTAAAAAATTTTTTTAACAACTTCAATCCCTTCCCACCCTTTGGGGCCCCCTTTTCATTCTCTTAATCTAGCTGAAGATTTTTTCCACCTGCTTCAAAAGCGAGTTGAAAAATTTTGAGGGGAGCTGTTGCCTACAGTTCCCCACAACCCTCTATGGGTTTGGGACATGGCTCTTCTTCCATCACCTGCTTTCCCACAAACCTTTGCTAGCCTTCCATCCCACTCTCCAAATCCCCCCTCACTCCTGTCCTCTCGACCCAGTAAAAATTCCCCCTCATCCCAAACCCCAAAAATGTGATTTTTAAAAATGAGAAAAAAATTTCCTTTTAAACCCTTTTTTTGTCAAAAAATGTAAAAAACCAAACCCCTTTATTTCAACACAACCTGCTTTTTAATCAAAACCCCTTTTTAATATACCCCATTAAAAAAAACAAGCTTCTTTCAAAATTATTCAGAATTCTTTTCCCCTTTCCCCTAAAATTAGAAATTTTTAAAGGGTTCCAAGAAAGATAAGAGACTGACTTTGAAATCCGCCGGGCCCCAAATTAGATTTTAGCTGCCTTTTAAAAGTCTATGGAGAGGGGGAGGGAAAAGGAGGGTGAAGAAGCAGGCTAAAAAACCCGTGTATGGGGGTTTTCCACCCACCCTAAACAGAAGAAAGCTGCTCCCCCAACACCTACACTCAGCCCGGAAAATTTTTAGCGCAGTAAGGGGGCGTGTAAACTTTGAAACCAGCACTTTGGTGAAAATTTAAAAAATCACTTAAAGCCCGACCCTCTTGTTTTGGGGCTTTGCTTCTCCTCTTTTATTTTTCCCCCCTCTTTATAGATTCTATTTGGGGGAATTTTAAAAAAAAACCCAAAAGGGAAGGAATGTCCCTCTCCCCTCCGCCCCTATAGAAACGGTTACTAAAAGTGTGACAAGTCAAATATAAGGAAAATTGGGGTAAGGAAAGGAGTTGTTTTTGTGGAATAAAGCATTTTCGCTAATTAAAATATTTTTAGTTTCCCAATTTTTTGGGTTTTAATATTGATTTTTTAAAAATTTTTTTTTAATCAGAGGTACACTTTATAAGATTGGGATTTAGTAAAATCTGATACCTTTGGGGATTTTGAGCGGCTGTGATCCCCCCATCTTGACTTTGTACAGATTTTTGTGTTTTCTGGTACTTCAAAATCCTCCATGGAGAAATTTGACAGGAGTCCTGAAACCTTAAAGGAACTGATTCACACAATGATACAGTCATCACCCCGACTCCCCAGTGGTGTCACCCTATCACATCCCAGTATTCCCAAAAAACCCCAAACCCTCTCCCGTAAACTTAAAGGGGGATTTTTTCCCCTTTACTATTTCAGCAGCTTTTGGCTTTTCAGGGGCACGGCCCCATTTTTTAAATCTGGGGGTCGCTTTAAGTAGGAATAACTTATTAATGCTTTCATTCATCTAAATAAGTTGATGATGCTTTTTCCTACACATTGGAACTTTCAGCTACCGGTAAATTTGTGTCAATACTGTCCTGTGTTTATTTGTGAAAAAAAAATTGTGAAAATTTAAAATTTTTGAATTCTAAGTGTTTTTTTGCTATGTAAGTCAGATAGTCCCCATAACACACAAAACAGTTAAAGGGATGTACGCTCTTTAGTTCGGCTGATTCATACTGCTCTCAGCTCTCAACTCTAGAATCAGGGAGCTTATCTTCCCCTCCAGCTGGGTGACATTATCCCCCCTTCCACTGTTTCAATCATAGCTGAGCCTCCCGAGACCTTGTCCCCCCCGCCCCTCCCACTCTGAGTCACATGGCACTCCGTGTCTCTCCCTTATCAGTCTCAATTTTGTAAGAGCTGTAATACAAACCACAGGCTGCATGCAATCTAGACTGAGGAGCATCTGATCTCTTCTCTCTCTCACAGCTGGAAGATTTGTTCCATGTTCGAATCCAGCTTTCTATGAATGGCACAGATCTCCCTTCTATGCAGGAGAGGCAGGATCAACACACAATTGTGCTGTTTCCTGATCTGTAGAAGCCCCTGCACTGTAATTTTCCAGTTCACTTCTGGTCTGTGCAGAGTGAAAATGTGCATCCCATACTTTTGAGTGAAAGGCAGGAATGCAAGTTTCCGACCCGGAGGCGAACATAATGTAAATGAGCTCTCAAGCTGTGAAATGCAAGAAGGAGGGATCCGACCAGCACTGGATATCAGTGTAAACAGAAACATAAGATAAGGGACCTGTGATAACAAGACAGCTTTACAAATGACATCCAAGTTGCAAAGTTGCTTGTCATTCACGTCCCTTCCTCTTATTCTGAAGACTATTCAATGAAATGATACAACCCCTTTAACAAATAACCTTTATGGTAGGTCTACCGGATAAAGAAAAATTAAACTTGGCAGATAATCCACCATGATAACACGGCACAGAATGTGATCTCACCATTTTCACTGCTTCTTAAAGGGGTTGTCTCACCACAAGGATCACTGTTTTTTATGTTAAAGATCTTGAAAAATCAAGTCACTTTGCAATATGTGTCCATTTACAGTTTCTTAACCAATTCTAGATATCATCTCTTGTATGGGCTGCTTCATCTCTCAGTTCGCTATAGCTACAGACCTGGTTTGATCTCTTCTGATAGGTTCTCCCCCACCCCCCCCACGTCCAGCCCTGTTTGTTTAGCAACAGACCTTGGTGCCCTCAGCAGGTCATCACTGCTGGCCAAAGCAGTCAGTAAAGCCCTCCTAATTCAAAAAAGAAATGAGAAAGCGGGACTGAGGTAAGATGGAATCCGAGTGGAGAGACAGAGCCCCTTAATGGCTTCTGTTTTGGGGGAGTTGAAAGAGCAGCATAACACAGAATGATGAAGCTAAACTCTGCTACAAAATGTTATAAATGTACTTTCATTTTTTTTATCAAAGAAGATATCCAACGTCACCACAAAAATTTATTATTCAATGTGTTAGTCACAGTCTACAAAATCATTCAGTGGTCCAGGTGAAACATCCAGTCCAAAGCCTTTGTCAAGGGTATCTGGGAAAATTTGATATATCAGTCACTGAAGAAAATCCTAAATAAATCCAAATCTAAAATATAAACCTTTAATATATACCCATAAAAAGAACGCAATAGACGAATCTATATCTATCCATAGTCCAATACTAATTCTAAATAAACCCTCTATCCCTCTACTAATGTTCCTACACTTATCCTTAATTAGACCAAGTAATCCTCCCATAAGGACGGCCTAGTCTCTGTGGGCTCTCCCTATTAAACACTAAAATGTCCCTGTCGACCACCAAAGATGTTGGCAAATATATATATCTATACACCTTTTACAAAAATTCATTAAAACAGGTATCACTGTTCCTGTAGAGTCCCATACCATGTACTCCAAGATTTTCACAATCCACTGAATAAGGATACTGGAATTTACTTCCTTTACCTCCCCCTTAAATTTAAAGGGTCAATAGCTATACACATGTGTCCATGTATGAACAAAAAGAAAGCACATTTTATGCAACATCATCTTAATATGCATCAAACCTTATCCTCGATGCACAGCTTTTCCCCCCCCCTCCCAAGCTGCGGGGTTCATCAGGAGGATCTATAGGGGACAGTTTCATTGACTCAAGATAGTAGTCTCTCTGATATCCTGATGCTCCTATGTCTCGTATCCCATCTTAAATAGAGTCAAAAGTTCCGCCACTCACCGCGGTCAGGTGCACTCGGCGTCTTAAAATTTCTACTGCGCATGCGCCGGCATACAACGATACCATAGCAACCAGCCTCTCTCGTCTGCGCCTGCGTCGATGGTTCGGCGTCTTTTAATCGCCACTGCGCATGCGCCAGCTAAAAACACGGCGCCATGGTAACCACCACTACTTAACTGCGCGTGCGCCAGCGGCCCAAAGTAATACAGCCACTGTGCGTACGCTAGTAGCTGCCAGCAGCAACTCCGGCCAGACTACAAGTGTATGTCACTCAGTACATATGACTCTATTCCTCATAATTGTCTAAGAAAGGGCCATCAGGGCAAAACGTCCAGTGCCATCTCCCTATTGGCACACTTTAATACTATTGATTATGCCCCTACCATACCGGGTATACAATGTGTGATTACTCCAACCCCATAATCCCATAATTAGACAAGATAACAGTAACAGGGGATAGTATACAGTTAATATATTTATGACACATCTGTGCGATTTCAAAGTATTCCCCCATGATGTATACTATGGGGCACATATACCCATCAGTGGGAATAGTATACCCATCATACAATCTAGAAGATGAGATACTCTCTAAGACATAGAAAAGCAAAAATAAAAAAGATTAAATCAATATAGATGCATACAGTAATAATTCCGGGATCAAAAATGCATACAATCCCTAAGATAGTAAATAATATCCTACCGGCTATCATGCCCAGATATTACCAATCATTTGAGCCCACCATGTACCAGAGAAACGTTGATATATATGTATTTAGATAAAACAGCCAAAGTATAAAAGCTCATTAAGACCCTCATGGCTGTATCGTTTTCATTCTGAAACGTCCACTTCTGTTTCCTTACAAAGTAAATTTTTTATCAAGGTTTCCCTTTCTTAATTTAGATTTAATCTATCCTCCATACACCAAAAACATCAGATTCGAGGAATCTCCCTCGTGTTCCATCCAGATGTGCCTGGCTAAAGGGGTGTCACGTCTGTGTCTTATATCCCCCAGATGTTCACCAATGCGGATTCTTAATTGTCTAGTCGTCTTACCTATATACCTGTTTTCTCACAGCTACAGTTACACAGATAGACAACTCCCTGGGTACAACAATTCATAAATTCACGAATCTCATAGATCTTGCCTGTCACCGAGCTCTTAAACTCCTTAGTCTGACAAATATGCTTACAGAATATACATCTTCCACATCTAAACATTCCCAACGTTTACGTTCTAACATTTCCCGTTTGGTTTTGGTGACGTATAATGGCAGTGAATCCAGCCTATTCCCTCAATGACCTTCACTCTTCTATATTCACTTGATGTTTATTTTGAAGACAATCCGCTAGATCTTTATCAAGATGCAATATCCCAATGTTTCCGCAAGATCCTCATCACATCTTGTTTCTAATGTCATTTGTGCCTATTATCCTGAAGTGGTTCTCCTCATTCCTAAGTCTCCTCGGGTTCAATAGATGTTCCTGTCACTCCTCAGTGCATTCTTAAATGCATGGTTTCAACACTGCGGAGATATTCCTCTTTTCTCAGGACCTATTCATCAAGATCACTTGCCGTCCCCGATAAAAGTCTCCTATCCAGACAGTTCCTACGTATTCGTAGGTATTGACCATTTGGTATGCCTTTATTGAGTTTTCAGGGTGATATGAATCCCAACGCAGGAGGCTATTAGTAGCCGTCCTCCTTCCGATGATCCAGGTTTGTATGTAACCCAGACATCCTGAAAATTCTCAGATCCAAAAAAGCTATTTCTGACATATGGAACTCAAATGTAAATTTCAACCCAATCTCATTAGTGTTCATACCTGGATAAAATTACTTAAATGACGCCCTCCGTGCCCTGCACAGCAACGAAGCACAGTCATCTTATAAATCTGCCCCAGACTAGAATCATGTTGTTGAATCCCTATCCATCTCCCTTCCGAACACCAGGCCCTTCTCCCACCAGCCCAGGAACATATTAGCATATGTTGGGGGCGCATGGGCTTCCCATGGCAGTACCCTGAGCTTGTGGTAGACCCTGGGTCCGAAGAGGAAATAGTTTTATGGGTAAGTAATAAATTCCAACAGTTCAAGAACCAACTTTATTATGTGTTTTCAATTGTCTCCCCCTCATTTCCAAGGAAATATTTAAAGGCATGGAGCCCCAGAGGTGCGGATACTGCTTTATACAGTGCCTCCATATCCACCGGGGCCAACCAAACCACCTTTTCGAGTAATCCCCTCCAGCTTCTTTTAGGAAGGTCAGCCACAGTAGCTCTCAGATATGAGGGAAGAGAAACGAACGAATTCCCCTGAGTACCTTGGTCCACATAGATTCCAACATTTTGGTGGTCAAGGAGTCAATACCCGACACTTATCCGGGCGACCTCTTAGGGGAACCAGGACCCTTAATGCTCCCCCTTCAGCAATGCAATAAAATGTCGCATCTTTGGTTTTTTTGGAATATAAGAAGAGGCTCATTCTTTCGACAGGATCCCTTCATCCACACCATGTATAATGATAGATTCCAATTCTCCTAAGAATATTTCCGTGGGGTCACTTTTTAGACAGATATCCTGTCTGATCCTCAAGAAGTCCTCTTACCATATCTGGTATATCCCAAATGAATCCATTATCACAATATTTCCCCCCTTATCCGAGGGTTTTTAATATTATGTCAGGATCTGATTCAAGAGAAATCAACGCTTGAATTTCTTTTTGTGTAAGATTTTGTCTATTTTCAGATGGTAATTTTCGTTTCGTTAGGGATTCTAGCTCTTTTGTTACCATTTTCAAAAACCATAACTAATCTCTGTGTCTCTTGTGGTGGAGGAAACACCTGGTACATTTTTGGTCTTAAGGTCAGTTTGGGGGCCAATTTCATTACCATTCAGTCCCTCCTCTAATAGATCAGTCAATGTTCTTACTCCTGTTAGGTCTTCAATAGAAATTCCCAACTCCTCACAGACACGTTTATCATTATTCTTAAAAAATTTAAACCACTTGATTTTCCGCACAAACAGGTTCAAATCCTTTACCCAGTTGAATTCACTAAATCTGGTTGTAGGCACATATGACAAGCCTTTCAATAGAACACTCGATTGTTCCTGTGTAAGAGCTTTCTGGGATAAATTAATTATTTGGTTCTGCCTCTGCCTTTCTTTGGCGCTTTGGGTTGTTCCATCGTACTTTCCCTTAAACTGTGGGATGGACCCATCGGTTGATCTAAAAAAGGGATTGATGACGAGGATGACGAGGAGGATGACATACCATCCTGTATGGGGGCTATTGTCATATGGGGTTCTCTGTTTCTGTTCATGTTTGGTGACACATATTGTCCCCCTACTCTCCAATTCTCCCCCTCCCTTGGTGTCTCCATTCTCTGTTTCCTGGTCTAAATCCTCCCCTGCTTCCTCTATAGAAACCCCCTCTCTGGTACCGTCTATTGGTGTAATTTTCAATGTCTGATATCTCAAGAGAAATATCTGTCTCCTTCATTCACTCTCAAACAATTGGAAAAAGCCTTCCCTACCTTAAATTACATCCAGAACCTTGATATACTGTTTTGTGCTTACGTTCTTTAAGCTACAACGTAAATATTTCACAACGGAATTTTTCCAAAATTACTTCACGTCTAGAAAAATCTGGATCAGATCTTAATTTTACTGCTTTCTCTATTGTCTCTTTTAACTTTTGTTCTGTCCTCTGGAAGATTGTTTTTCTTCCTCCAAAAGTATTTTCATTAAATTTAATGATGATCTTAATAACTCCTCCTCCCACTTTTTTACTAGTTGTGGGGATCTGGATCTCGGGGACGGGCTGACCTGTGACCTCAGACCTCTCGGTACTATATTCGCTCTAATGTAGTTTTCCAGGCAGTGAATTTCCCAGAAAGATTTAATATTCTCCTTATACACAATATATAATTCCTTAAATATACTTTTCTGTTTTATTTTCTCGGTACTATCTCCCTGTTCTCATTCGGAAAATATTTTTGATACATCTCCCATCCATTTCTCTGAACCAGTAGGCTCATTCAAAAAACCTTCCATATGTAAAAATCACAGAAAAACTTTCTCTAGAAAGCAATATTATCTCTATGGATTTGGAACAACAAATCAGTCACTGAAGAAAAATCCTAAACAAATCCAAACTCTAAAATATAACTTTTAATATATACCCATAAAAAGACGCAATAACGCATCTATATCTATCTTAGTCAATACTAATTCTAAATAAACACTCTATCCCTACCTAATGTTCCTACACTTATCCTTAATTAGACCAAGTAATCGTCCCGATAAGGACGGCCTAGTCTCTGTGGGCTCTCCCTATTAACACTAAATGTCCCTGTCGACCACCAAAGATGTTGGCAAATATATATTTCTATACTCTTTTACAAAAATACATTAAATCAGGTATCACTGTTCCTGTAGAGTCCCATACCATGTACTCCAAGATTTCACAATCCACTGATAAGGATACTGGAATTTACTTCCCTTTACCTCCCCTTAAATTTAAAGGGTCAATAGCTATACACATTGTCCATGTAGGAAACAAAAAGAAAGCACATTTTATGCAACATCATCTTAAGATGCATCAAACCTTATCCTCGACGCGTTTCCCCCCCTCACATGCTGCGGGGTTCATCAGGAGGATCTCTTAGGTGACAGTTTCATTGACTCAATATAGTAGTCTCTCTGATATCCTGATGCTCCTATGTCTAGTTTCCCATCTTAAATAGAGTCAAAAGTCCCGCCACTTACCGCGGTCAGGTGCACTCGGCGCATCAGGATATCAGAGAGACTACTATCTTGAGTCAATGAAACTGTCCCCTAAGAGATCCTCCTGATGAACCCCGCAGCATGGGAGGGGGGGACACGCGTCGAGGATAAGGTTTGATGCATCTTAAGATGATGTTGCATAAATGTGCTTTTTTTGTTTCCTACATGGATAATGTATACAGTCATTGACCCTTTAAATTTAAGGGGAGGTAAAGGGAAGTAAATTCCAGTATCCTTATCAGTGGATTGTGAAATCTTGGAGTATATGGTATGGGACTCTACAGGAACAGTGATACCTGATTTAATGTATTTTTGTAAAAGAGTATAGAAATATATATTTGCCAACATCTTTGGTGGTCGATAGGGACATTTAGTGTTAATAGGGTGAGCCCACAGAGACTAGGCCGTCCTTATCGGGACGATTACTTGGTCTAATTAAGGATAAGTGTAGGAACACTAGGTAGGGATAGAGTGTTTATTTAGAATTAGTTTTGACTAAGATAGATTTAGATGCGTTATTGCGTCTTTTTATTGGTATATATTAAAGTTTATTTTTTAGAGTTTGTATTTGTTTAGGATTTTTCTTCAGTGACTGTTTTGTTGTTCCAAATCCATAGAGATAATATTGCTTTCTATAGAAAGTTTTTCTGTGATTTTTAAAGATTGATATTAGTATTGTTAGTATTTACACTTAAAACCAAAAATTTTAAATCAGATAAAAAACATTTACAAAACCAATGACTACAGTGTGGTCCCAAAACACCGCACTGTTCATAGAGGTTTACTTCTTATTCATAGACATATCAAGGGTCCTTAACCTACATCGGTCAAAATAACGTGGCGCTTCGTTTTTTTCCCCCCGACATAACTTTTTTTACTTTTCCACCTACATAGACATATGAGGGCTTTTATTTTGCGGGACAAGATGGGCGTCCTAATGGTGTAATTCATCGTACCATAAAATATGCTGGGAAACCACAAAAAAATTCCAAGTGGGGAAAAATGTGAAAAAAAACATACTTACACCAAAAGTATGGCCAAAGTAACATCTTGCCATTGTGTCTAGCAGAGTGTATTATATGGGTAGAGGGAGAAGAGTGTATTATATATGTGTTATATTGGGGGGGGGGGGGGCAGAGTGTATTATATATGTCAGTCAGTGCAACATCCTTTAAGTGCAATCTCCTTAAGTGTACTGTATTCAGCATTAATACAAGCATTGAAACCAGAAGTTGAACCAAAGGTAACCAAGACCGCTTCCCAGCTCCTTACTCAAACAGCACTCAATATACACCTCTCTGCCACAATCATCACTGCCTGCCTAATCATCAAACTCCTTGTCTCCCCTCAGACACCCGCGCTGGGCAATGGATTCCATATCTCCCCTTCTGTCTTACCCTCACACCTGACCTCTACTCTTCATCTCTGGCACAACATTAAGACCTTCCTCAAAAAACCCACTCAACCACCTTTTTCTCTATCCCACACACATCTCCTCATTCTCTACCTGCTTCTCCTCGCTGCCGGGGACATATCTCCCAACCCCGGGCCCCCTCAGCGCATCCCCACTGTGGCTTCAGGCATCTCTTACAGACCAAGCAGCACACACTTTATCAACCACACAAACCTCAAAACCATCCCCCTCACCCCTGCAGCACCAATCCCCATGTCTGGAGCCCTCTGGAATGCACGTTCAGTGTGCAACAAGCTTCCCTTCATCCACGACCTCTTCACCTCACGCAATCTCACCTTCCTTGGATTAACAGAAACTTGGCTGACACCCTTTGACACAACTTCCCTTGCTGCACTCGTCTATGGTGGGCTCCAGTTTACCCACACCCCCGCCCGTGGCAGTAAACATGGCGGAGGTGTCGGCCTTCTTCTGTCAGATACCTTTTCCTTTCTCTCTATTCCACTAGTACCTTCCCTCACCCTCCCCTCCTTCGAGGTGCATTCTGTCCGCATCTACTCCCCCTCCAACCTCCAAGTGGCTGTTGTCTACCGACCACTAGGCCCTGCCACCACCTTCCTTGACCACTTTGCTTCCTGGCTCCTCACTTCCTTGCCACCGACATCCCCACTATTATCATGGGAGATTTTAACATTCCAAATCGATACTCCCCACTCCACTACTAACAAACTCCTCTCACTCTCCTCTTCCTATGGCCTCTCCCAGTGTACCTCTGGAGCCACTCACACAGACGGACACACACTGGACCTCATCTTCACCTGCCTTTGCCCCCTATCTAACCTCTCAAACTCTCACTCCCCTATCTTCTGACCACAATCTGCTCAACCTCTCCTCCACACCACCATCCACCTGCCCCTCTGCACCAAATCTAGCACACCCACGCAGGAACCCCCTACAAACCTTACCTCCTGCACTCTCTCTGACTCTCTTGCTACCCTTCTACCATATCCTCACTTGCTGATTCAGACGCAGCCACCACATTCTACAACAAAACAATCACTTCCATTCTCGATGCGGTCGCCCCTCTCACACACAACAGAACCCGCAAAATGAACAGACAACCCTGGCACACAGACTCCACCAAATAGCTGAGGCGAGCTTCCAGAGTTGCCGAACGCTGCTGGAAGAAAACCCGCTCCACCACTGACTTCACTTCATATAAAGAATCACTGCACACATTTAAATCCGCACTTACCTCAGCCAAACAAGACTATTTCACCACTCTCATATCCTCCCTGTCCCACAAACCCCAGACAACTTTTTAAACCTTCAACCTCTCTCCTGCGTCCACCAGCACCCCTCCCCCATCTCTCCTCTCAGCAGATGATTTTGCTAACTCACTTCCTATAATAAAATAAATCTCATCAGACAAAGCTTCACCCCACAGTCCCCTCAGCCTACCTCTATTCCTGAGGTGTCCCCACAGCCCACCTCTGTACCTGCTCATGACTATTCCCCTCTAACTCGCTTCTCACCGGTCACTCCTGACAAGCTCTCCTCTCTACTGTCCAAATCGAACCTCACCACCTGTAATCTTGACCCACTCCCATCTCACCTCATCCCTGACCTTGCTGTTATCATCCCAGCCCTCACTCATCTCTTCAATCTATCATTAACCTCTGGCATCTTCCCTTCCTCATTTAAACATGCGACCATCACCCCCATCCTAAAGAAACCATCTCATGACCCCTCCTCACTGTCCAACTATCGCCCTATCTCACTGCTTCCATTCGCCTCTAAACTCCTTGAGGAACACATCCATCTTCAACTTTCCTCCCATCTCTCCACCAACTCTCTCCTTGACCCGCTCCAATCGGGCTTCCATCCCCACCACTCTACTGAAACCGCCCTAACCAAAGTCACCAACGACCTAGCAACTGCCAAAGCCTCACGCCACTACTCTGTGCTTCTCCTCCTAGACCTTTCCTCTGCCTTTGACACTGTTGACCATTCCCTCCTGCTACACATCCTCTCCTCCCTCGGCATCACGGACTTGGCTCTTTCCTGGATCTCCTCGTACCTCACTGATCGGACTTTCAGCGTCTCTCATTCTCGCTCCACCTCCACCTCTCGCCCTCTCTCTGTCGGTGTCCCCCAAGTCAGTCAGTCCTGGGCCCACTACTCTTCATCTACACTCTTGGCCTCGGTCAGCTCATAGCTTCACACGGCTTTCAATACCACCTGTATGCAGATGATACCCAACTCTACATCTCCGGTCCATATGTCGCCTCTCTTCTCTCCCGGATCCCTGACTGCCTGTCCTCCATTTCCTCTTTCTTCTCCTCCCGTCTCCTAAAACTAAACGTGGAGAAAACTGAATTCATTATCTTCCCACCGTCCCACTCCATCCCTCCACCCGATCTCTCTATCACTGTCAATGGCTACACTCTCTCACCAGCACCACACCACTGCCTTGGGATAATCTTTGACTTCAATCTGTCCTTCAAACCGCACATCCAAGGCCTCACCTCTGCTTGTCACCTCCACCTAAAAAATATTTCCCGAATCCGCTCATTCCTTAACTCTGAAAGCACAAAAATGCTGGTCCACGCCCTCGTCATCTCCCGCCTCGACTACTGCAACATCCTCCTCTGTGGCCTCCCAGCTAGCACCCTCGCTCCCCTCCAAACCATCCTTAACTCTGCTGCCCGTCTGATTCACCTCTCTCCTCGCTACTCCCCTGCCTCTCCCCTCTGCCGATCCCTTCACTGGCTTCCCATTGCCAAGCGAATCCAGTTCAAGCTAGCAACTTTGACCTACAAGGCTCTCCATGACCTCTCCCCTTCATATATCTCTGCCTTAATCTCTAAATACCTCCCCTCACGCAACCTCCGCTCCTCACAGGACCTTCTCCTCTGCTCTCCTCTTATCACCTACTCACATAACCGTCTCCACGACTTCTCTCGTGCTTCCCCCACACTTTGGAACTCACTGCCCCAACACATCAGACTCTCCCCCTCTCTCACCGGCTTCAAGCGTAACCTGAAAACCTACCTCTTCAGGATTGCCTATAACCAACATTAACCGGGTTGCACTGCTCCGCCCCACAAACATGTCTGCCCCTCACCTTCTGTCTCTTCACCCCTCCCCTGTAGATTGTAAGCCCTCGCGGGCAGGGACCTCTTTCCCTCTGTACCAGTTGTTAGTCACTTACTGTCACTTTGTAATTGTTTGACAAATGTTATTTATGTACCCACCTGAAATGTACAGCGCCCTGGAATCAAGGGCGCTCCAAATAAATAAATAATAATAATAATAATAATAATAATAATAATAATATGGGTGGGGGAGCAGAATGTATTACATATGTGTTATATGGGTGGGGGAGCAGAATGTATTATAGGTGTTATAGTGAAGGGATTGGCGGAGAGGCAGAGGAGTAGTGAAGAGAGAGGCGGTCAGACGGGCAGCAGAGATGAGGATGGTTTGGATGGGAGCAAGTGTCCTAGATGGGAGGTTGCAGAGAAGGATGTTGTAGTAGTTTAGGGAGATGACAAGAGCATGACCAGCATTTTTGGAATATTGAAGCTAAGGAATGAGCGGATTGAAGGACAGAGAGGAGTTAAGGATTGTCCCAAGAAAGCAGATTTGCGGGACTGGTGAGAGTGTAGAGCCGTTGACTATAATAGAGAGATCAGGTTGGGGGGATAGAGTTGGATGGTGGTTAGAAGAATTCCGTTTTCTCCACATTTAGATTTAGGAGACGGGAGGAGAAGAAGGAGGATGTGGCTGATAGTTTGGTATCAGGGAGAATAGAGAGTCAACATCTGGGCCAGAGATGTAAAGTTGGATGTTTTCAGCATACAGGTGGTACTGAAAACCATATGATGTTATAAGCTGACCCAGGCCAAGAGTATAGCTAAAGAAGAGTAGGGGACTCAGGACATCAGTGACCCTGGGGGACACCAACAGACAGAGGGCTAGAGGAGGAGAGTGAGAGATGCTGAACATCTGATCAGAGAGATATGAGGAGATCCAGGAAAGTCTGTGATACCGAAGGACAAGAAGATTTGTAACCGGTCAAAATCGTCTTCATTGCTGCTCCTTGATTCGAACCAGTGACCAACCTAATGGGAATCAACCTAATAACACACTGAGCTATTAGGGAATGTGAGAACAGGTTGTAATTTGTAGAATATACATAACTAAGCATATGCTAAATAGTTGCAGGTCAAAGTTATGTATGAGACAGCCAAGATAATTGTCTATAAAATTATGATAGTCTCATGTTCAAAGCTGTAGTGGATGGTGAGAAATGGAGCCTGAAAGTAAGTCAAAAGTTAAAAACATTGTTAAACTTTTGCTTGTCACTGTAAAATATATTTATTGGAATAGAACATTAGAACACAAAAATCTTTGTAAATATGTAAAACACTGCAATAAGTGGGAAAAAAACAGTTTTCAACAAAAACGTCCTGAATTACATTTGTTGAGTGAGTCTATGACTTTGTTCAGATCCACCTTCATAGACATCACACCTGATATAATTATTTCCAGACTAGAGAACGGCCTCTCTACACTAACTTGGGATGTTAGCAAAGTAGTAACCACATGGGCAACATCTCTAACAATTTCAGAGTATAAAGGCTTGTCCCCACGGCAAGGATTTTCAGACGGTTTTACAGACTGTTTTCGGTTTTGAAAACTGTTTGTAAACCGGCTGACAAACTTTTAAACGGACCTCTATGGAAAACCAGCGCAGTGGTCCCCACTGCACGGGTTCTGCGACGTGCCATTTTTTGGACCGCTGGCGGTCCGAAAAACATTGAGCAAGTTCATTTTTCCGCCGGGTTTTTGGCCGGAATATGAACATCTCAATACGAAGGGGGGGAAGGCTTTTCTCAATGCAAGGGGGGAAAGAGAAAATCCGTCCCCCAGCGGCCACGTGCACGGCCCCTTAACAGTGCAAATACCGGTCGGGCTTTCCGACCAGTATTTGCACTGTGCTGTGTGAACGGCTCCTAAAGGTATTCACAGTCAGTTCTGATGAACACTTGAACTATTATACTTCTTTGAAAGCAAGTGAAAAATGTTGCTGGATCTGGTCACTTGCTATGGAGTGGAATCTTTTCCTCTGTGGCAGGTCTTTGCCTGCTCCGTGTCATCCAAATACTTTTCAAATTTAAACTCATCTAATGAGGATGAAGATATGGGAGCAGTAGCACTGGCTATCACAATTCCTCTTGCTCTTTGCACTGCATTGAACTAATTGTACCAATGAATTATATATTTTGGTAGTCAGTCCATTTTATAACGGCTCCGACTCCTGCAAAATGGACTCCGACTCCAAAGCCCTGTTTCCCAGAGTGATTTTCTCAAATATAATGGGGAAAGAAACACAAAGCCACATAGAAGAGGAAACATTGTCATTCATATTGCCATATTTAATCTCTATTGTTTGCCGACAATAATGTATTGACTTTTTCAGTGCGTGCTCTGTGCTATTCGTGGATGGCAGCTAACTTAGATCAACGATAACCCACATACAACAGCTGAGTTAAAACATATGTGATGCTTCACTCACGATTCGCCGCCATCTTGGACGGGAATGCCGTCTTTGGTAAACGGAATGGCACACAGAGGCTTCTTCAACTGGCCTCAGCAAGTCAGTGACTTTAGCGTTACTTTTTATTATTTATCTCGCGTGAGATTTTCAAGGTTTTCCTATACAGGATTTTTCTTTTTTTGACAACTTGCTTTCCTCATGTTGTGTGAGAAATGTGTCTGAACGGTCACCTGCATGTGAAAGTGTTGCCATTAGGTAAGGTTAGGTATTTAAAAGGTTTATTCCTTCCACCTTAGAGTTTTTAGTTGGAAGACAAAGGGTAAAGGATATTTAGTAGTGCATTGTCACAAGGAGCCAGATTAGTAAAGTATTCAACTGAGCAGAGATTGAACGGATTGAAAGAGGGTTGGAAGAAATTGAAGAGGAATCAACCCCTTAACAACCGCCCGACGACTTTAGACGTCAGCTGGTGCGGGTCGTTCGTCTACAGCGACCTCTTTAGACGTCGCTGCAGACATCAGGGTTTGCGGCGCTTGGCGCCGCAATTGCTCTAGGATTGGGGCTGTACTACAAAGTCCTGATCCCAGAGTATCTCCTGCGAGTACCGGGGAGCAGAGGTGCTCATCAACCTGGTGCTTTAACCCTTTGATTGCGGCAGTGCATTACCGCATCACAATCAAAGGGTTCCCCTGCTCTGTCAGGTGATCGGAACACCCGGTGACCCGACAGAGCCTGGGGAATGGCTGCACAGTCAGCTCTGGGGACTTAGAGTGGCCCCAGAGCTGTCTGTGTACTAAGCCAGTGACTAGGACGCACGTTGTGCTGTCCTAATCACAGTCTGTGTCAGACTGACACAGATTAGAATGTATTAGCATATATGAATAGGCTAATACATTACTAAGTGTAAAAAAAAAAAATTAAAAATGTTAAACAGTTCTCTCTGCATGGGAGTAAAAAAAAAAAAGTAAAAAAAAAAAAAAACATAAAAAGGGTAAAAAAATAAATATTTAATAAAAAATAATTGTGCATAAATTACACGCACGAAAAAAAACCTACACATATTTGGTATCCACACGACTGTAATAACCTTTCGAATTAATCTAACAAGTTATTAAGTGTGAAATGGTGTAAAAAAAAATAAAAAATACTGCAATTATTTATAATAAGTAAAAATCTTAAATTTAAAAACAGTCCCGCCATAAAATTTTCCCAATCGGGTCCCTCTGATAAACTCAGGCACTTCATACAGTTTTAGCTCATTGAACCAAATACAAAAGGGTTTACAACCTGAAAAAAATTTGAAAACGCAAGGAGGCAAAAACTATAAAACAAAAAAAATGTTAACAAGGGTCATTAACTACTTTTCAGGCGTTCGGCTTAAGAGGTTAAAACTAAGCATCATTTTAGCAAATGTCTGTGTTGTTTCTCCACCGTGTTAATGGGCGACACAAGAGGAAGCAGTATAGCAAGAATACTTACAAGATACTCCTGACTGAAAAGGGGATCTCTGATCTAAAAACTGAGTGACTAAAGGGAGCACACGATTATGGGGAACAAGGAGAGAATGTGGAACAAGATGTCTTGCCACTGTAGGACACTTTGGACCTGAAGGTGTGGCAACAAATAAAATGCAATAAGGGGCCGTAAACACGGAAGAATGACCAAAACCCGGTATGCGAGATATTTCCACATGATTTGGGCAGAAGGTGGGAAATTTTCAATGACATAAGGGAAGAAAAGCCGCCTTCAATTTAGTACCACAGAACTTCTCCGGAAAACCCAACGAAAAGGCTTGCACAATGTTTTGGGGGCGGACCACGGGCAGAAAAAGCCGGGGGGAAAAAACCCGTGAGGGGGGGACTGCTGCACGGGTTTTCCAAAAACCCCATTATTTTTCATTTTGGGCCGGTTTTTCAACGGTCGCAAAACCCCGCAAACCGTCTGAAAACTGACCAAAACCCGTGCCGGGACACCCCTAAGGTATGGGCAGAAGGGAAATTTTAAAGGACTTAAGACAATAGGGGCTTTATTTGTTTCCACGAGATTGAGGTAGATTTGGCTATTTGCATTTATTTGTCATCCCTCGGTGTTCGGTTAATGTAGAATGTAACTTATTGTGAATATTTAGCGTTAGTGACAGCTATGAACAGAATGAAGTCCTCCCAAAGTTATTGTCTGACTTGCTGGGACGCATAGCTCGCCAACAGTTGTGTGAGAAGGGAGGAGAGGACAGCGAGCAGAACAAGGCTGTGCTCCTAAGTTACCTGAAGACGTGATCACTATACACATATCTATGGACAAATCTGAAGCAGTAACTGAGAATGGCTGTAAAGCTATTTTTTGTGTGGTAGCATATGAATAACCCCTTAAGGACCCTTGACGTATGAGTACGTCCCAGGGTCCCTAATGGGCGTTGCAGAGGGATCGCTCCACGACCCCCCCGCCCAGCCGCCGGGTGCTAGCGGCTAATCGCCGCTCACACCCGGGCCGTTATAGCGCGAAAGGGCAGCATCGCCCGCCCACGTGGTGTAACCTGTCAGACACCGCGGCAAAGATGGCAGCGGCGTCTGAATGAATTAAGATCGGTACCACGCACCGATCTTGAGGTTGATCGGCACCGTTGCAGCATAGCTGCAACGATCCGACCCCCGGACATGGCAGCGGGGAGCCTTGGGAAGGCTCCTGTCACTTCCATGTACTGGTTTGCCCCACTTCCGTCCGCAGACAGGAAGTGGGGAAACCGCCATCTTGGTACAATCTAATGCATTGCCTATGCAATGCATTAGACTGTATTGACAATCGCACCACCTAGTGGTCAAGCACCATAGGTGGCCTCAATGTTAAAGTAAAAAAAAAAAAAATAATAATGTTTTACAGTACAAAAAAAAGTATTAAAAGTTCAAATCACCCCCCTTTCACCATTTTACAAATAAAAACAATAAAATAATAAAAAAAGTTACACGTATTTGGTATCGCCGCGTCCGAAAAAGTCCAATCTATAAAAATATAACATCATTTATCCCGTACGCTAAACACCGTAAAAGAAAAAAAATTCCAAACGCCAAAATTGCGTTTTTTGGTCATTTTATGTAACTTAAAAAATATAATAAAAGTGATTAAAAAAGTCGCATGCATTCCAAACTGCTAGCAATAAAAGGTACACTTCAGCCCGCAAAAAGTGCCCCTCACTGACATCCGTAGGTGTTAGTACAAAAAAGTTATTGGTCGCACAAACTGGCGCCGCGGCGTAAATTTCAAAAATAGAAAAAGTGTCAAATTTTTTTACGGTACCAAAACATAACGGAAACCCTACATGTTTGGTATTGCCGGATGCGGATCAACCTGTAGAATACAGATAACACATTGTATTCACTGAAGATTGAACGTCGTAAAAGCAAAACCCCCGCAAACATGGCGAAAATACATTTTTTGCACAATTTGTCCCACTTTGAATTTTTTTACGGATTTCCCATATATCTTATTTATGTATAGTGATAAACCATTAAGTACATCTGTCCTGCAAAATAAAACCCCTGATAGGTCTAAGTACGGGGAAAAAATAAAAAAAAGTTTGGCCAAAAAGGCGAGCGGGAAAAAAAAGTAGTGTAAAAAAAAAAAAAAAAAAGCGGGGTCCTTGGGGTTAATAACTGACATCCTTTCCCCGCAGGGGTGAGGAGCTCCCGGGTCTTAGCAACACTATTTTGAATAAAAAATGCTTCACTTTAAAAGGGAGTTTGATATCTTCTTTCAAAAATTCTATGCTCCAAAGGGGGATTACAATTTTTCGTTGTGAACCTTTCCCAAAATCTTTTTTATCCCAAAATTATTCCTCTGTGCCCTTCTTATTATTGAAAGGACCCAACTTTCGCAAATTTTGTCTCCTCATAATTAAACTTTTTATTGTTTTTAGTTTCCTAAGGGCATTATTTAGTGTTAAATTTTAGAAGTAAAGGTTAGAGCAAAACGCAACCCATGTTTTTCGGGTATGCGCAAGTAAAACCCACTAAAATTTAGATATCTAAAAAAGATTATGCATGCATACAAAACCGGCTTAAAATAATTATCAAATGTAAAAATTTCCCTGAAGCAGTGGGGGCATTTGGGGGCATTTATAGCATAGCCCTACAAATTTACTGACCCCAAATGTGGGTAAACGCCCTGTGCAGGGTATAAACTTGGTCACTTCGCTGATTTTTAATAGAGAAAAAAGCAGGGCCCCAAGTCAAACCCTTTCCCAAATTCCCGAAGAGGCTCAAATTTATTCCCCTTTTTTCAAGAGAACGGGGAAAAAAATGAGCTAAGTGTTTTGACGGGGAAAAAGGATAACCCTGGAATGGGGGAAAACCCTTTTAGGGATTGCCCCCCCTTGGAAGTAAAAAACCCCTATTTATTCCATTCTGGGAAACCCCCTCACTGGGGTTTAAAAAATTTCTGTATATTAAGGTTTTTCCCTTTTAAAAGGTGGTGCCCCCCAGACTTTTAATAGAAAAGGAATATTCCTTTTTTCAGAAGTAAAAGGGTTAAAGGGGAGGTAGAAATCAGGGTTTTTTAAAAAGGTGTTTAAAAGGTTAAAGGGTTTACATAATAAAAGTTTTCGTTTTAGTGTTTTTTTAAAAAACTGAAAAATTTTTAAGTTTGCCTATGGGAAAAAAAATAAATATGTTCAAATCACTCTTGTTCTCTTTGGATTCCCTTTTTTTTTTTTGGGGTATTTGGTAATAAACCATTCAAAAAAAAAGAGATTTATCACAAGCTATCGGGGGTTGCCATGGCCAAAACCCGCTACGAACTAGGCTTTATATTAACAATTAAAAAAATTTATAAATTTGGGAAATCTCTTTTCACCCGCACAGCCCAGTGACAGAGTGTGGAAACAAGATAAAGGGGGGCTGAAACTGGATATCAACCTTTTTTTACATTTCCATTTTTTTCCCAAAAAATTAATATTAAGTACTGTTGAATATTTGAAATACACTAAATTTTTTTCAACAACATGCTAGGTTGGGTTTTCCGTTTCTCTTTCAGGTAAAGCAGCCGCTGTCTCTGGCCAGAGCTGGTCTTCTGGTTCTATAATG
>JAODAL010048347.1:0-29097 GCA_025379985.1 Phyllomedusa bahiana | reverse complement strand
TTTGGCGTGTGAACCCCATAGAGAAATTAGCTATAGGATTTTCTTTTTATATCAGAGAGATGTTTTGCAAATTAGGAGTTTTTTTTTAATTTTTTTGCACTTACCCCCAAACATATTGAAAGTTTACAGAGGGAACGGTAATTAAATATATTACGTTTCTTGAAATTGAAATTTGGGGGCAAACATAAAAAATTTTAAAAATATTTTACCCTGTACCATAGAAAAAAACCCCTTTTTGGTGCATTGTGCAAATTTGCATGTTGGGGCCCCCCTTTGTCGTCCACAGCAAAAAAAACCTTTGATGTTAAACCAAATTTTTGGGCTGTGGCCTCTAAATTTTTTTTTTAAAAAAGGTTGGGGAAGGAACAGAAAAATTCCCTAGTGGGGGGGGGGCCCTTTTTAAAAATGAACCTGATTTTTTTAACGGGTTTCCCCCCGAAAAGTTTCTTGTCGATGAAAAAATTTGGGAAGGGTTTATTTTTAATTTTAATTTTTCTAACAATTTTTTTAATATTGGCCCCAATAATTTGTCCCTAAAAAACTATATTTTTCTTTTTTTTTTCTTTTTGTTTTTCTTTCTGCCTAAAATGGTTTTCTTTTTAAATTTTTGGGGACACTTTTTTTATGGCCTGGTTTTTAAAGTTTCTTTTCAGTATACCTCTCTGCTAAATTCTTTTTTTTTTGGTTCTTCAAATATTTTTTTTGTGGAAAGGAATTACTTTTTTAGGCAAATTTAAACTCCCATTATGGGAAAATTGTTAATTAGGTTTTTTGGCCCCCCTAATTGTAGGGAGCCCTGCTTTTAAAATTGTGTTTTTTTGGGAAGTGTTTTTCCATAAGGGGTCACTAGAATTTTGATCATTTCTGTGCTGAGAGTATAAATCAAAAAAAAGGCCCATATTTTCACTGTGCCATTGTGATGTGTTTTTTTTGGGTTGTAGTCAATATAAATTTATAAAATTCCCCTAAAAAAAGAAATTCCCAAAGATGGCCCCCCCGTCCCCCCTCCCAAAAACCAGGGGGAGGTCATAAAATGTACCTCCCAAACCCCCCTGATGTGGGGGGGAAAAAAGGGAAAAACCCCCGGGAGGGGAAAAATTTTCCCCTCCCCCCAAATGAAATCCCCAAGTTTTTGTTGGGGAAGTGCGGGGGAACCCCTCTTTTTTGGGGAGAAAAAATTTTCCCCTTTCAAACGAAAAAAAAAATTTTTTGGGTTTTTTTTAAAAAAAAAATTCAAACGAACAAAACAAAAGAAATCATTAATGCCATTCTCCAATCCCCCGGCAAGGGTTTTCCCTAAAAAAATTTTCTCCAATTTTAAAACCCCCCCTTTTTTTAATGTGGGTTTGGGGGGGTTTTAAAAGTCCCCCCAAACATAAACCATTACCCAAATGAAAAACTTTTTTTCCCATTTAAAATTTGGAAACCTTAGTGCCCCACTAAATTTTTGGGGTTACCCATGTATTTTTAAACCAAGGGTCAAAAATCCCCAGGGTTTTTGGCAAAAGCAGAGTGGTCTATCCAATTACCCAATGTTTCAGTAAACGGATCACAATGCCGCTTACTATAACCTCCTTAATCGGTGGTGAGAAATATCTCTCTATGATTATTTTAGGGGGGAATGCAGAATCGTGGGTGGAGGTGTGATTGGTGTATGTACAATATAATTTTTCCGCTAACTTCCTGGGTAATAGCGCCCATATATATACATTCATTAATAATCCTTTTAATTTTTGTTGATTTCTCTCCCTGGGTCACTACTTTAATCGAGGAGTAAAGTTGTAGAATAACGATAGTAAAATTGTTGTTTAATTTATTATATAAACCTGCATTGATTAATACTACCCTCCTCCTCTTATCCATCTGGGTCTTACAGTAGATCCGTATTATTCTGAAGTTGTTTTAGTGCTTTTTGTTCTTTCTTATTAATGTTAGAAAAATTATATTATTATGTGTTTTGATTAATCGTTTGAGTCCATGTAAAGTTCTATTAGATCTTTTTCCACGTTTTCTTGGGAAACTGTCCATTCACAGGGGTATAGATTTGTTCACGAGGGTTTAAAAGCTTTCATCTTCTTTTGAAAGACCCTGGACATGGCTCACAATCTTGTTTGGCGAGTCTCATTCTCCAGTGTCTAGCAAGAGTACCAAAGTTACAGGTTTCTTCATAGCTATAAAGGGTGTCAAATTGCTGGATTAAAACAGAATTGTACATTGCTTTGACAGGATTCTTTTACGGTTCAAAATCCATATTAATAGGTTGTTAAACTCTTACTGGCAAAAATCTTGGGAGTTTTGTTTTGGTTGTAGAAGTCTGGCTACTATTGTTCGACATTTAATGTAGTGTTCTTGATTAGGTCAAAATTTGCAGGATGGTAAATATCCCAAAACCTCTTGACTAGTAATGAGTTTTGGGTTGTGGTAAGAATTGTAGCTTGATAGGTTGCGGATAACTGGTATGTTTCAATTAATCTCAGTCTCAGAGGTAGTCCTGCGAGTTGTTTTACCTATGTTGTCTCCACCTCTCCGGCCCACGGTTTTTTGACCCTTTGTTATTTATTTTTTTTGGATATTGTTTTTTTTTGTATTGTAATCTTCTAATTGGTCTTTAATTTATATCTGAGGTATCTTACGAGTTGAGGATTGTGGTTTCGCCAGATAAATTCAAGTCTGACAAATGATACTCTATTTTTTTCTCGAAAGAATTATCTCTCATAATTGTTGGTTCCTTGATTTTCTGAAATAGATTGAGATTTCTTTTCTAGGAACCAAGTGTATACAATGTTTCTTTCGTAATCTTGCCTATCACGGATGAATTTCTTATTCTTATATTGCATGATTATGTTCTCCAGTTTTTCCAAATTATTATTAACTTTTTCCTCTAAGCCAATATATGTAGATAGTGGTTTATAGGGTTCAAGTAAAGTTTTTACTGCTGCAATTTCCTCATTCGTATGTTGCAGCATGTTTCCTTGTGATTGAACCAATAACGACATTAGCTTTAGAGAACAGTCATTCAATATGTTTTGCCAAAAGAACTCCTATAGCTAATGTCTCTAGGGCTTCATGCCACTTTTATGAATGTCATGCGGGAGATACTAGCACATTTACCTGCAACGTAATTGAGGTAGTACATAGACCAGAAAGAGGAGGTAATATACAAAAAAAACTTCTATCCCGTGAAGCATGGTGGATATTCCCCTAAACATAGAATTCCCATTAGGATTAAATAAGCGCCAGGCATCATGTTTATACTGAAGCTTGGGCCATTAACAGACAATACGATCTTACCAATATAAAGGTTTTTTTATTGTTCGTATAATTTTTAAATGCATTCTTGTAATTATTTCCAACCCCTATATAAAGAATGAGGTAACTTGACAATCAAAACCATGAATAAGGGACACGCTCCCAAAAAACGCGTCGGTGGAACGTTTCCCTGAATTGTTAATGCCCTGACCATCGAAAATGGACCTTCAAAAGTGTATTTAATAAAGCTACAAGTTTTAAAGAATCAAAGAAATCTTACAAGTTGCTGGAGTGCAAATAGTCTTTCTTTACACTTTCACTATTGGAAACAGAGGGGCATAAAGAGGGTCATGCATCTATATGACCAAAACCAAGGTAACATACTTACTTTTCAGAATCTTAGGGCCACAATCACATTTCCTAACCTACTCACAGATTAGCAGTTTCATCAAAAGTAGAGTGACCCGAATGAATAGGGAGATATCGTCTGCCCCACTTGATCCCTTTCTGGCTTCTTCGGGTGGCAAACACTCTTTATGGGACATCTATCAAAAACTTCGGGAACCCATGATCCAAGTAATAAGCGACACACAATTTAAAAAAATGGTCCTTGGATTTCCTAGAACCTGATATACAGGATGCGATTCTCCGGGGCTGGGGTGAGGTTTGCAAGAACATTGGATGCGAAAAATGGAAAGATACTCATTTCCCGCTTCATCCATAGGGAGATTTATGGCTTCAACATCCCTCCTCATCCCCTAGCGCCAGATAGCAAACTGCAATGTACCCAAGTGTCATCAATTAAAAACGGATATGATTCATGGGATGTGGTTCTGTGGGGCCTCACAAAGTTTGTGGAAACAAATAATTGACCAAAATAAGCAAAGGGCAAACATTGAATTACCTATGTCACCAGGTGTGCTGCTCTTCCACGACCTGCCTAATAAAACAAACTCCCCAAACATGATCCATACCATGCTCCTGGGGACTAAACGTATACTAAATAAATGGCTAGATGCGTCTACCGCCACTCCAGAAATGGTAATACAGCAGGTTAAACATTACATGACCATGGATAGACTAGAAACAGAACGTCTAAAGAACACACAATCACAAAAATTCTTCAATAAATGGAAAGTCTTTATTGAGAATTTCCTATCGGAGGAAGAAATTAGACAAGTAATGATCCCTTTTATGAACTCACAATGGTACTTGAAAGCGGACCTAAAGGGCAGCCTAGGCCGTTTGAAGATCACATAGGAGATCTAGAGCATATACACTAAACGGCCACTTTATTAGGTACACCTGTCCAACTGCTCGTTAACACTTAATTTCTAATCAGCCAATCACATGGCGGCAACTCATACATTTAGGCATGTAGACATGGTAAAGACAATCTCCTGCAGTTTAAACCGAGCATCAGTATGGGGAAGAAAGGTGATTTGAATGCCTTTGAACGTGGCATGGTTGTTGGTGCCAGAGGGGCTGGTCTGAGTATTTCAGAAACTGCTGATCTCCTGGGATTTTCACGCACAACCATCTCTAGGGTTTTCAGAGAATGGTCCGAAAAAGAAAAAACATCCAGTGAGCGGCAGTCCTGTGGCCGGAAATGCCTTGTTGATGCCAGAGGTCAAAGGAGAATGGGCAGACTGGTTCGAGCTGATAGAAAGGCAACAGTGACTCAAATAGCCACCCGTTACAACCAAGGTAGGCAAAAAAGAGCATCTCTGAACGCACAGTAACGGCGAACTTTGAGGCAGATGGGCTACAGCAGCAGAAGACCACACCGGGTGCCACTCCTTTCAGCTTAAGAACAGGAAACTGAGGCCCCCAATTTGCCCAAGCTCATCGAAATTGGACAGTAGAAGATTGGAAAAACGTTGCCTGGTCTGATGAGTCTCGATTTCTGCTGCGAAATTCATATGGTAGGGTAAGAATGTGGCGTCAACAACATGAAAGCATGGAGCAATCCTGCCGTGGAGCAAAAGGTCAGGCGGGGGGTTGTGGTGTCCTGGTGTGGGGAATATTTTCTTGGCACTCTTTGGGCCCCTTGGTACCAATTGAGCATCGTTGCAAACACCTTGTGGAATCTATGCCACGAAGAATTGAGGCATTCTGAAGGCAAAAGGGGGTCCAACCCGTTACTAGCATGGTGTACCTAATAAAGTGGCCGGTGAGTGTACATCCCGGTGAACTTCGCAAAACAAAAGTAATGTTTAATGTCTAATGGGGGAGGTTACCTGGTTTCTCTAGACCCTTCGCATTCCTATCACCTTCTAGGTATTGTACATTAACAAGACACAAGTGTGACTGCCAGTGACCAATCTGTCTCATCATCCTGCTCTTGCTCAGGACTGTTATCCCTCTATATATTTCTTTTTTTATTTGTTTACAATTGTACTGTTTATGTTGTTCATTTTCTACCTTGTATCTCGTATGACATGCTCCAGAATGTAGCTGTAAAACCCAAGGCTTGAGTTGTTTCAGGACTATATGAATTGCCAGGTTGCAAAAAAAATAAAAAAATATCCATATTACAGTCGGTAACATGAGCAGGGAGATGATGAATGGACTTTACACATAATATTGGACAACCACATAGTCTGCATAGTAGCACTTTTAGTCCAGTTTTGATCTTTTATCCACCATTACATTCAATAGCTAACTAGATCTCATGTTACCTGAACGTTTACGGCTAATGTTTACAAAATGATACATGCATCTTAGACGCAAAACTGTTATATGATTAATAGATATGCTGTAATGTACCTTTTTTTCTGTGTAATATGGAAATAAAAATGAGTTTACAAAAGAAAAAAAGCAGGCGAGCTTTACAACAGAATGACGGAACTCCATTCTCCTTCAATGGGTTTTTGCCCTGAATGTTGACATTAATGGCGACATGACCCAACACGCCAACGCCAGTTTTTTGTTCTATTTTGCGTCAAACCCACTTTTTACGCCATATTCTTGTTGTAACTGGACTGTCGTACACCAAAACTAGGCGCATTACACGCCGGGAACAACACTTTGTAATGCGCCTAAATATGGTGCACTGTGCGCCCCGTTGCGAAATTCGCCTATTGAGGCGCCTTACATATGTTATGCGCCCCCGTCAGGCAATGAGCCTCGATAGACGGCATACCATATGCTACCAATGATATACTATGTGCCGAGTGTTGAGCAATGCGCCCTTTTTTGATACCATACCCCCTTTTTTGATACCATACCCCCTTTTTTGATACAATGCCCCTTTTTTGATGCAGTGCGCCCTTTTTGGATACGATGCCCCCTTTTTTGATACAATGCGCCCTTTTTTGATACGATGTGCCATTGTAGGCGCATTAAGTAATCTATGCAAGCTATACCTGACGCCAATTTTTAGAACGTATCGGACATTCAGGCTCACTTTACACTGATTTAATGCGCCAAAAACTGGCATAGATACGCCACTTTTCGGACATTTCGCCCTTAATCGGCAGACGGTTTCTACTTACTTTGAATAGATCATGCTCTGTGTCCGAAGATCGTCATAAATTCCTGTTTAATTGGATTGGATAAAGTTTCTTGCCATGAAAATGATGGGTCCTACGATGGGTGATGTTAGAAGTCAATGGACTACAATTTGCCCAAATGGTATTTGTCCCCCCACAGATAGTGTTAGGGCTCCAGTTATGACCTGAAGCCAAAACAAAAGTGTGAACATATCTTCAAGGTTTGTATGATCTAATTAAATATATAATAAAATCTGGGGTTATTTTTACTTAGTGTCTTCTGTCCTGTATTGTCTGGAGAAACAATGACTTCCACCAGTCTGGAGAACAGAGGCTGGAATAGGTTGTAGTCTATTCAGCATTATTCTGCTCATGGGAACATCGGATTTCTTTGAACATTAAGGGCGACATGTATGAACGGGCTTTACGCCTGTTTTCTGGCATATCCTGCGCCCCACCGGCCCGAATCCCCCTGTCAAACACAGGGATGCGATGTTAGGCGCAGCGTCCGCCACTTTCTGATGCGCCTCACATGAAGGGGCGTGCAATTGGCGCGGTGTGGGTGTTCTGGGGCGGGACGCGGCGCGCTCGAAAACTCCGAGGCATGTACGATCGTGAGTCGGCAAAGTGCGGTGCAATGCAGCGCTCGGCAGCTCCGACAGGTAGACCTGGTTGATTCTGGTCTAAATGATCCGGCGAAGGCGAAGTGAAGCGAGAATGGAACATGAGAGGAAACATATAGAAGATCGTATCAGAAATCTCGGCTCTCAGCGCCGTGCGGCATGGAGTATGATTCCAAAAAAATCGCGTTTATTAGATGTAAAACATTATCAGAAAAAAGAGCTCAAACCTTAAAAAAAAAAGAAAAGAAAAAAAATCACTTTCGAAAAATCCAGAACGGCTCTACATTAGGAATTAGGATCTTGGCAATTGCCAGGAAATACAGTAATTCAAATTCTGTAAGCGCTTCTCATTGGTCGGCAGAAACCACACAATCAGAATAGGCAACAGTTAACCCTTTAAATAACCTATGGAGAAGTATGGACCAATCAAATGAAAAGGCAGACAGTTCAAAATACAGAAAAGAGCTGATTGGTTGAGCCCAGGCGGCAGATATGAATCCACCAATCATATGTAGTGTGTCGTACCTCCGACATAACTCTCCAATCTGGCTCCCCCAGAGATTCTTTTTTTTAAAGTCAATGCTATTTTCAGAGCCCTTATCTGGGGCAGGACACATGCCCGGATAAAGCTAGAAACTCTGCAATTGGCCAAGGACGAGGGAGGGTTGGCAATTCCTAACCCAGCAGTTTACTTTTGGCCAGCACAACTGCAATATATGAGAGATTGGGATGGGGAGGGGGGATAAGGATTTAAACTTGAAACTATTACGCCACTATTTTAATTCTCCCAATCTTTATGGTAAACTGGGGGGAAAAAAACTTTTTTTATGGCACTCCAAAAAGTTTCCCAACTTTATATCTGATGCATAAACTGTGGGGGAAAAATTACGGGTGGATTTTGGGCTTAGGGCTGCACATCCTATACCGGAATTTGAATTACCCTGGTTTTTCCGAACTTTTTGTGCTCCAGAGATTCTGAGTGATGGGCATCTAGGGGCCTTCAATATGTCTCTCAAAATGCTTACAGATCAGGGGGTGCTTAAAAATTTTCAGCAATTGCAAAATGGAATTTGCCTTACGCATACACAGCTATACAAATTTCTTACAGCTTAGGCATTCTTTAATGCAGAAAAATCGACACAATTCAAATAATGCCCAAATTTACTCCGATAGATCGGGTCAAGAACATCAAAACAACGAAGGGCTGATACCCACTTTAAATATAAACTTTTATTGGCAAACTTTTTTTTCTAGGAAACCCAATAGATTTAACGTAGTAATTGGGTAGGAGATAAAATTTGGGCCCTTAGAGCCTAATATTTGGAGGAAATACTGGAGACCATTTCCATGATTTCTGTGAGTGAAAAGCATTCGTATCTCTCAATTATTTCTTAAAACATCGAGTTTAAGAAACTCCCACTATTTCCTACATAAAATTGGAATTCCGGGCTCTCCTCTGTGTAATAGGTGTCATGTGCACCCGGCCTCTCCAATGCATTGTTCCTGGCATTGCCCTAAACTAGAGCGATTTTTGGATTTTTTTTGTCAATTGATCCAGCGTTATTTTTCAAAATTAACAATGGAAATTAATCCCTTGGTTTGTATTTTTGGGGTATGTAGGAGACTTATCGGTTTCAGAGGCTGAGAAAATCGCAAAATCTAGACTTTTATTTTGGCAGGAAATTATAGCGACAAAGTGGCTGGATGCAGAACCTCGTCAGCACAGGAGTTTGTTAATAAAGTGAACTGGCTGATTGCTTCTGGAGAGAGGGGTGTATTATAGAGAGGACCCAAAAACTTAAGTATAATAAAATATGGGCTAAATGGCTGGATACTTCTGGTCTTGCTGCACCGAACTTAGTTAGGCAAGGGGTTGTTGGGGTTTCTCGGTGTAGAGGTTCCTGGGACTGTGTCTATGGCAGATGTGTGGATGGGGCCGTCCGACAGCCAGGTACAATTCTTATTGTGACAAGAACGGGAATGTTTTAATTTGCATTGCTATGTGATTGTAATGGATATTTACTGCTCTGAATCTGGAGATGGATTTGGAGGTGGGCTGGGTTGTGTTGTTGGGGGATAAAAGTTTAAATTTGGTCTTCAATGACATATATTGTACTTGTTTGTACTACTTTTATATTTGACCAATAAAAAGTTTATGGTTAAAAAAAAAAAATCATATTGTGTGGCGTTATTTTGGTGGGAAGCAGAAGGGTGCGATAGGAAGGGCCCCTAAAAGTTAATTACGGTTTTTGGGGAAATATTCTAGTATGTTGTTTGGTTGGGGAGAAGAGGGACTCGTCCAGCTTAGCCAATCAGCGGCTTAGCTACCTTCTCATAGAGTTCTAGGGGGAAAGAATGCAGAGCGAGCTCTGTTTGTGATTGGCTAAATTAAAAGAGGCGCGGTTATTTGGAAACCAAATGAGAGCGAGCGAACGCTCCTAGGGTTTTTCTAAAGCAAACTATAATAAAATCTGTACATGGCAGAAATCAAATGATAAAAATCCCGAAGTTGTACCGATGTGTAAAATAAATGAATAATAATATGGTGGGGTAACGAAAAAAAAAAAATATTAATTCAATAAATTAATTTTTTATTTCTTTATTTTCGTTAGCCAAGGAGTCAATTTGTAAAGGGTGTAATGAAAATAAAGAAATAAAAATGAATTTATTGAATTAATATTTTTTTTGCTTTAACTCAAAGTGAGCGCTCGTACATGCCTCGGAGTTTTCGAGCGCGCCGCGTCCCACCTCGAAACGGCCACACCGCCCATTGCCCGCCCCTTCATGTCAGGCGCATCTGAAAGTGGCAATCGCTGCGCCCAACATCGCATCCCTGCGTCCGACAGCGGATTCGGGGCGGTGGGGCACAGGATATGCCAGAAAACAGGCGTTAAAGCCGTTTTTATAATGTCGCCCTTAGGCTATTTTTCACACGGCTTAAAATTTCGGGACGTAATTTCGCCGCAATTATCCCGTGGGGGGGGGCGGGGGCGGGGGAGTGAGCGGGGGGGCCCGGATTTCGCGGCCCTAGTCGCTGCTAGCGGGGGGGTTTACCCCGCTAGAAAGTGACATGTCAATTTTTCCCCCCCCGGGGCTTCGCCGGGCGGGGGGGAGGAGACAAAAATCCTATTTTCTTATGGAACTGTGAATTACCGTACAAACGGGCGTTTTACCCCGTAATTGGGGCACTTCGGCGCTTTTTTTACAGAAAAAAAATTGGCCCATTTTTTTTGGTAAAATGCCCTAAATGTTTAAAGAAAATCGATGTTCCCAGGCAAATAATGTAAATAGTCTAAACCTTTCCAGCTTTGTCTCCAGACAGGTGGAAGTCTTGTTTTCCAGCTTATAGGACAAAAGACAAAAAGAAAAAAATAATCCCAGATTTTATTATTATTTTTTTTGTCATACAAACCTTAAAGATTGTACACTTTTTTTTGGCTTGGGTTTCAAACGGGGCCCCTAAACTTTTTGTGGGAGGAAAAATACCATTTGGGTAAAATGAAGTCCATTGACTTTAACATTCCCTCTTTTTCATGGCAAAAACTTTATCCAATCCAATTAAAAGGTTTTCTGCGTCTTCGGAAACAGGCTTATCTATTCAAAGTAAGTGAAACCTTTTCTGCCGATTTAATGTCAACATTCAGGGCAAAAAAACCCTTAAAGGGGGATGGAGTTCCGTCATTCTGCTGCAGAGCTCGCCTTTTTGCACTTTTATTGGCTGTCATTTTTGAACTACTTTGGGCCAGGATAAATAAAATTTATTTTTGATGGGGGCCTCCCATTGGTGTTTGTCAATGTACCTCAGTGGCCAAAGTATGTAACCCTTTGATAACACCAGTTCCCTATTAATATTATTAAAAACTCCCTGTTGCCCACTTTAAAGGGCATGCCCCAAAAAGGGGGATTTTTGGAAAAACTAATATTCGGGAAAATGGTATTTATTTTTTTAAAAATTTTGGGTTTTTTGTATTTTGGCAATTAAAAATAAATAAAATATTACCCTTTGAACTATGAATTAATTTTTAGTACAGCCGGGCCAGACTAATTCTTTTTAGTTATATCTGCACTTGTCTTATATGTGAAATTTTAAAAATAAAATGACACAGTGATTGTCTTTGTTTTCCCCAAAGAAATAGTAAGATTGTACAGCAGACAGTAAATGAAAGATAGAATTTTAACTTTGCCCTTTTTGACCCGTTTTGGCCCGAATCAATCGGGCCAGGGCTGGGGGTAAACTGAATTTTGTGTGGGGCATCCTTGGGTATGAAGCAGTGTGGGATCAGGGGGCCCCAAAGCCTTTTAAACCCCTTTAAAAACCCCCGTTCTTATTTAATCAATGAAAATGCCGTTGCCCTTTGATGCATTTTTAACCCCAAAAAATCTTTGGGCCAGGTGAATTAAAATAAATTTTGTGGGGGGTTTCCCTTGGGTTTGGGAAGGCGTGTGGGTCAGTGGCCCAAACCCTTTTAAACCTTTAAAAAACAACAGTTACTTATTCAAATCAGTGAAAATTGCCGTTTGGCCCCTTTTTGATGCCAGTTTTAGTCCCCGAATCATTTGGGCCAGGCTGAGAAAATAAATTTGATTGGGGGTTCCGTCTTGTGTGATGGCAGTGTGGGTCAGTGGCCCAAAAAACCTTTTTAACCCTTTAAATCTTAATTTTTGTTTTTTGCTTTTTTATGCCGTTTTATGCCAGTGTTAGTGTTTCCGGGCTTGTTTCAACTGGTTTTTGTCTTGGTTCAATCATTGTAAAATTTTTTTTTGGTGATAATTTTTTTATTTATTATCCTCTTAAAAAACAAAAAAAATTTTGCCGAGAATAAGAAACTGGTGAATAAGAAACCAACTTCAGCTTCGTACTATGAAGACCTTGTTAAATAAAGACCTCTAAAGAAATATAGACTCCAAACCAGGCTCCACTAAAGAAATGTAGATCTTACTTAATACCAGGGCTGTGGAGTCGGCAAGCCAAAGCCCCGACTCCTCAATTTCCCAAACCTCCGACTCCTGACTCCCTCATACACGGCGCATGTTTAAGTGATGAAACTTTACTGTAGTAAAACGGTAACATCAGGCTGTTTATCACTTTATGATACAATAATCTATTTAGGTAGAACAGACACTGACAAGCAAAAGGGTAACAATGTTTTGATCTTTTGAACACTTGTGGGTAGAGTTGAAGAAAAAGCTGTATTTGTATCCAAGTCCAGTCTGCACCAACATTGGGAATGTGTAGAAGAGATCTGGGATCAAATTTTAGTCAAGATATGCTTGAATCCGATCCAGAGCCCAGAAGGATTCAGGCAGTATTGAAAACCAAAAGGTGGATTTCCCAAATACTAACAAAATAATAAAAATTAACATTTTGATTTTTAAGAGCAAAACGGTAACAATGCAGTTACAGGAAAGAATCTGCAGAACTAAGCAGATGCTAAATACTTGCAGGTCACATTTATGTATAAGGTAGGTAAGATGACTGTATATAAAATTACAGTAGCCTCATGTGCAAAGCTGTAGTGGATGGTGAGATATGGAGCCTGCAAGTCACAAGTTCAAAACAATGTTACCATTTTGCTTGTCAGTGTAAAATATATTTATTGGATATGACTTTAGAACACAAAATAATTGTAAATATGCAAAACACTACAGGAACAATCATGGAGTCTCTGAATTTGTTCTGAGAAATAATATTGCCTCCATCAGATCCTGCATACATGACCTCACATCTGATCGCATTATTTCCAGGCTAGAGAACGGCTTCCCTACACTAACTTGGGATGGGGGCAAAGCGGTGACCACAGGGGCAACATCTCTAACAATGTCAGGGTATAAAGGAATTGCCTCAGCCACAGTCAGTTTTGACTGGTTGAACTCTTCTACTTCTTTGAAAACAGGTGAAAAATTTTGCTGGAATCTGTTTGCCCTGGAGCAGAATCTTTTCTCCTGGGGCAGCGCTTTGCCTGCTCCATGTCATCAATTACACTCCTCATGTGATGAGGCTGAAGATATGGGAGCAGTAGCACTGACCCAATTCCTCTTGCTCTTTGCACTGCATCGAACTAACTGGACCAACTTATTATATATTTTGGGAGTCAGTCCCTTTTATTACGACTCCGACTCCACAGCCCTGCTTAATACAGACCACAGAACAGACCCCCTAAGAAATACAGACCCTGCTTAGCATGGAGCCCAGACCAGAAATCCCTATAGAAACGCAGACCCCACTGAATGCAGACCCCAGGCCAAACCCCCTAAAGAAATGCAGAACCCGGACTACACCCAATAAAAAATGCAGACCTCTCTAAAAACAGACCCCAGACTAGACCCTCTAAAAAATGCAGACCCCACTGAATACAGACACCAGAAAAGACCCTTCAAAAATGCAGACCCCTCGTAATACACCGGACCCGGTAAAGAAATGCAGACCTTGCCGAACACAGATCCCATAAGGAAATGCAGACCCTGCTACAGACCTCAGAGCAGACCCCCTGAATACAGGCCCCAGACCAAACCCCCTAAAGAAGTACAGATCTCACTAAAATCAGACCCCAGACTAGACGACTAAAGAAATGCAGATCCCACAAAGAAATGCAGGCCTTGTTGAATACACAGCCTGCCCAAAAAAATGCAGAGCCTGCTTACTACAAACTTCAGAACAGATCACCTAAAGAAATGTAGACCTTGCTTAATACAGACCTCAGAGCTGACCCCTAAAGAAGTGCAGATTGTGCCATATACAGACCCCTAAAGAAGTGCAGATTGTGCCATATACAGACCCCTAAAGAAGTGCAGATTGTGCCATATACAGACCCCTAAAGAAGTGCAGACTGTGCCATATACAGACCCCTAAAGAAGTGCAGACTGTGCCATATACAGACCCCTAAAGAAGTGCAGATTGTGCCATATACAGACCCCTAAAGAAGTGCAGACTGTGCCATATGCAGACCCCTAAAGAAGTGCAGACTGTGCCATATGCAGACCCCTAAAGAAGTGCAGACTGTGCCATATACAGACCCCTAAAGAAGTGCAGACTGTGCCATATACAGACCCCTAAAGAAGTGCAGACTGTGCCATATACAGACCCCTAAAGAAGTGCAGATTGTGCCATATACAGACCCCTAAAGAAGTGCAGACTCTGCTGACTACAGACTCCTTAATAAACACCTCAGATCAGAATCGCCTCATTGACAAAGACCCCAGACCAGACACATCACATTAAAAAAAAAGATTCTCCTCCCCTCTCCTTGTCAATGCACCCCTCTTTCCGCCAGGTGCCACCACAGACAGAATTCTGACACTGTATGGTCACCGTGTGACTGAAGAAGGGAGCATGAACGGGAAGAAACGTTTATCATTTGTTCTCTTCTAGGACATCTTTTTAACAGCTAAAATTCAACAGGTGCGATGTGAAGATCGAAGACTCTGTTCACACAACTTATTCTTTTGCAGTGAAGTAAGCGCTTATTTCACAGGAGAAACGTCTGGTTCTAAATAGTTTTCTTTTGCTTATTTTCATGTTTTCATGTGTTTTTCTCAGTCCAGGGAACTTCAATGTATTCGACCTGTTACATGCTGATAATGGATCTGCACTCCCATTTTTTGTGCAGTGTGTAACACAGCAAACTGGGTAAAAAAGACCAGCTGGGTGCCTGTTCTGCACTATTTCCCATTTAAGCCAATGAGATCTTAAAGGGGTATACTCACCACATTGATCAGCTTTAAAGGGGTTGTCTCACTACATCGATTCATCTTACCTCAGTATTGTTTTCTCAGTTTCAGTTTGGAATTCAGGGCTGTGTTTACTGGCTTTACTGGCCTGTAGTGCCGAGCTGCTGAGGACACCAGGTCTGTAGCTATAGCAACCAGCGCTGGCAGCCTATCAGGGGAGATGGAAGAGGTCTGTAGCTATAGCAACCAGTGCTGGCAGCCTATCAGGAGACATTGAACAGGTCTGTAGCTATAGCGACCTGATGAGCTGATGCAGCCCATACAAGAGGGTATATCTCAGGATAGGTAGGACACTGTTAATGGACACATATTGCAAAGTGACTTGTTTTTACAAGATCTTTAATATGAAAAGCAAAAGCAATCCTTGTAGTGAGACAACCCCTTTAAAGATGTAGGGAAAAGTAAATAAAGACCATTACAAAATACATTGTTCTTCTGATTTTGTTTTGTTTAGAGGAAATAGAGGAGATTTTATCTCCTGCTTATGCACACAAGTTTCTCTCTTACCAATCACCTCTCTCTGCTCTCATTGCCCCAGCTGCCCTGTCTAACAATGGCGAGTCACTCCCTTCTGAGTCTTATCTCCAGCACAGGACTTTGTTTACTGACACACATTAACCCTTGAGAGCTCTGTAGTCTTGTGCACTAAACAAACCTCTTGCACTCAAGTCCCTGTAACATAAAACAAAGGAGAGAAAAGCACAGAGGGGGCGCTCTATAGTGAAGTAAGTTAAAAACACATGAAGGTAAAACACAATAGGATTATGCTCACCTAGAGTGCATATTAATATAGAGGCACAACACTCCTATGCGTGTGGATGGCTCTATCGGAGCCTCAGAACGCAGCCACAGGTCCCTCACTCTGAAGCCAGTGACACAGCAGCGGGCACGAACAATGGAAGATTGCAGAAAAAAGAAGATAGACCCGGCGCCCAGTTCAAGAATAAAAACTTCTTCTCGAAGCCGAGGATGTTATTTCTTGCGCTTATACCAGCGCTTCATCAGATATAAGTGTTAACACTTATATCTGATGAAGCGCTGGTACAAGCGCGAAATGCGTTATTTTGTGTGTTAATTATGGGGAAGGGTTAACACTCTTTTTCCCCACAAATTTTATTAGAATAAATATCTTTACTTTAAATAACATCCTCGGCTTCGAGAAGAAGTTTTTATTCTTGAACTGGGCGCCGGGAACATCTGCGTTTTCTGCAATCTTCCAATGTCCCTGTAACAGACCCAGCTCAAAGTAGCAAGCTGAAATGTCAGTCACTGCTGTAGATCTGTCTACAACGAGAACAGGAAGTGGGAGCCTAAAGCTATAGAACTTCCCACAGCGAGAACAGGAAGTGGGAGCCTAAAGCTATAGAACTTCCCACAGCGAGAACAGGAAGTGGGAGCCTAAAGCTATAGAACTTCCCACAGCGAGAACAGGAAGTGGGAGCCTGAAGCTGTAGAACCACCCACAGTCTTAACGGGAAATGGAAGCCTGAAGCTGTAGGACCACCCACAGCCTAAACAGGAAGTGGGAGCCTGAAGCTGTAGAACCATCCACAGCCTGAACAGGAAGTGGGAGCCTGAAGCTGGCGGTGGTGCTGTGAAACAGCCTGGTGAGACAACCCCTTTTAAAGTAACTTTTTTATATACATTTTAACGAGTAACCACAAAAAAGTGAATTCTTCAAGTCACTAAGCGTCGTATAAACCGGGCTAATATCTGCAGTGCACCTCCCCTATATGTATACTTCAAGGGGTTGTCTCACTACATTGATTCATCTCACTTCAGTCCTGTTTTCTTGGTTTCACTTTGAATTCAGGGGCGTGCTGGCCTCCACTAGGCTGCAGTAGAAGCCAGGTCTGTAGCTATAACAACCAGTGCTGGCAGCCTATCAGGATAGATCAAACAGGTCTGTAGCTATAGCAACCCGAGGAGCTGATGCAGCCCATACAAGAGAGGATATCTAGTAATAGGTAGGACACTGCTAATGGACACATATTGTAAAGTGACCTGTATTTGCAAGAGATTTAACATAAAAAGCAGCAATCCTTGTAGTGAGGGCTCTAGGAGTTGTGCCCTCAGGACCCTGCTTCTTCATTCTTGGGACCCCTCCTCCTTACACCAGGGTAACTATGTGAGTATCCAAAAACAGATTTATGTGAACATCCCCTTTAAGCCCCATGTTTTGCAGAGGTGTTGGCTTCGTACTCGGTTGCGCCACAGGTCCATGCACCGCCACCATCCACCGCTGGGGGCCGCTGTGTGCAGCACTCGCCAATACTTTCAGCACTTTCCGCCACACACAACATGGCGTCCGGGTAACTGCGTGCTCAGTGACGTCATTGCCACACGCAATATGGCCGCCAACGCTGCCATCCACAGGAAGCGGCCTATCAGCGTCCTGCATCCATGACAACGACGACAGATTGGGGAGGGATCGGCTGCAGGAAGAGGAGACTTTGGCGGGAGAGTGGGGACGTTTTGCTGCAAGGGAAGTGAGTACAGATTGTGGATGTTACTTGTGAGTCTTGTAGTCATCATATGCGGCCTCCTATAAGCCTCATGTTGTATCTAGTATACACTGCAGAAAGCCTGATCCTGTATATAGTGTATACTGTAATAAGCCTGGTCTGTATATAGTATATACTGTAACAAGCCTGGTCCTATATATAGTATACACAGCACTAAGCCTGGTCCTATATATATAGTATATACTGTAACAAGCCTGGTCCTATATATAGTATACACCGCACTAAGCCTGGTCCTATATATATAGTATATACTGTAACAAGCCTGGTCCTATATATATTATATGCTGTAATAAGCCTGGTTCTATATATAGTATATACTTTACTAAGCCTTTTGCTATATATAGTATATACTGTAATAAGCCTGGTCCTATATATATTATATGCTGTAATGAGCCTGGTGCTATATATAGTGTATACTATAATAAGCCCGGTCGTATATATATCCTATATATTGTAGGAAGCCCGGTCCTATATATAGTATATATACTGTATGAAGCCTGGTCCTATATATAGTATATATACTGTACGAAGCCCGGTCCTATATATAGTATACTGTACGAAGCCCGGTCCTATATATAGTATATATACTGTACGAAGCCCGGTCCTATATGTAGTAGATATACTGTACGAAGCCCGGTCCTATATGTAGTATATACTAATTTGGACAAATGATTCTGGGGCAGAGTAAGGGCTGAATCTGCCTCAGAATCGTTATCCAATTTCATTTCAATCCGCTTTACCTGGTTTGCTAGGGAAAGTCTGTGACATTGTGCACATGACGCTGATTTTCCCAGGGCTGTGGAGTCAGCACGCCAAACCTTCGACTCCTGACTCCGACTCCCACATACACGGGGCATGGTTAAATGATGATTACTGTAGTAAAATGGTAACATCCGGCTTTTTATCACCTTATGATACAATAATCAAGCTATTTTTGGTAGAACAGACCACTGACAAGCAAAAAGGGTAACAATGTTTTGATCTTTTGAACACGTGTGGGTAGAGTTGAAGAAAAAGCTGTATTTTTTATCCAAGTCCGTTCTGCACCAAACATTGGAATGTGTAGAAGAGACCTGGGATCAGATTATGGTCAAGATATGATTGAATCTGATTCAGAGCCCAGAAGGATTCAGGCAGTATTGAAAACCAAAAGTTGAATTTTCCAAATACTAACAAAATAATAAAAATCAAAATGTTAATTTCTAGGAGCAAAAAGGTAACAATGCAGTTACAGGAAAGAATCTGCAGAACTAAGCAGATGCCAAATGTATGTATAAGATAGATAAGATGATTGTCTATAAAATTACAGTAGCCTCATGTACAAAGCTGTAGTGGATGGTGAGAATGGAGCCTAAAAGTCACAAGTTCAAAACATTGTTACCATTTTGTTTGGGTCATTTAAAAAATTTATTTATTGGAAATGTTTTTAGAAACAAAAAAAAATTTTTGAAATATGCAAAAAACTGCGGGAAACTTTTTGTGGGTTTTCGGGAATTTGTTCTGGGGAAAGGGTTTTGCCCCCCATCAGCCCTTTGCTTTCATGACCCCCACATCTGATTTTCTTATTTCCAGGCTAGAAAACGGCCTTCTTACATTTAATTTGGGGGTTTGGGGGAAAAACCCGGTGCCCCAGAGGGGAAAACCATCTTTTAAAAATTGTCGGGGTTTTTAAAAAGGAATTGGGGTCACCCACAGTCGTTTTGATGAAGGGTTTTTGATCTTCTACTTCTTTAAAAGGGAGGTAAAAAATTTTGCTGAAATCTTTTTGCTGTGGGAGCGGGACCCTTTCCCCTGGGGCAGCGCTTTGCCTGCCCCAATGTCTTCATTCCCCTCCTTGTGATGAGGCTGAAGATAGGGGGAGCATAGCATGGCCGGCCCCAAATTTGCCTCCTTTGAAATGAACTAACGGGAAACCAACTAATTACATATTTTGGGAGTCGGAGTTGGTTCCTTTTATGCCCGCTCCGCCCCTGCAAAAAAAGTCCCGACCCCACGCCTGGTTTTCCTCCCCCCGGTTTTTTGTGGTATTTCTGAAAAAGTTTTCGGCACCCTAAATTCAGGGGTGATCGCGTCTGCCCCCTAAATTTAAGCGTTTCGAGTGTCTGCAGACCCCCCTTGCCCCGTCCCCTTTGGGGGGCGGAAAACCCCCTTCCAGTGACTCCACGGTTTCTTCTGTATGGTTTCTGGTCCCCGGGTAGGAGACGTCTGTTCAGGGTTGTCATTTTTTCCATTAAAAGGGGTTTGTGTCGTTTGCCCAAAGAGACTTTGGGGAAAGGGGTTTCAAGCGTAAAAAGTCATCCTCTCCCCGGGCCCGGCCCTTTTTTACCCCCCTTTGGACCAAGAAGAAAAAGGGGGGTTTGGGGCGTTGATAAATGGCCCGTCCCTTTTAAAAAGGGGAGTGGCGTTCCTGGGACGAGGTGGAAGCAGACATGGCCATAGACATGAGTGATGCTTTTTACCTCTGTGTGGGTTCTTCCCTGTTGGGTTTTGGTGACATAAAACCTATGCTTTATAGATCTGAGGCTGTGGGGTCTCTTTTCTGATGAAACCCACTTTTGTTACTAGGGCATTTATTATTTTATACACCCGCTAAATTCCTAAACTACAAAAACAAAAAAAAAATCCCGGGTCCGGGCCCTTGGGCTTTTTCCCGCCTGGGGTTTTTACTGCAAAATCCTTCTCAGGGGCCCTCCCAGCTAGCCCCCCCGTCCCCCCCAAATAATTTCCTTAACTTGTGCCCGTCTTATCCCACCTCTCCCCCTGGGTACTCCTCTGCCTCTCCCTTTGCCAACCCCTTCACTGGCTTCCCTTTCCCCAAAACCCCCGAATTCATTTCAAGCTAAAAACCAGGGCCCTCCCAAGGTTCCTGCCCTCCCCCCTCATAAAACCCTTGCTAATTTCCAAATATTCCCCCCCCCATTCTCCTCCCCCCGGGAAACCTTCTTCTCTGTTTCCTCCCCTTACCCAAATCCTCCCCAAAAACCCCTTTTTAAAGACTTCCCCTGTGCTTCACCCACACTCTGGAACTCCTCCCCCAAATTTCACAAAGACCCCTCCTCCACTTTCACCAGCTTCAAAACCCACCTGAAACCCATTTCTTAAGGCTTGCCTAAACCTTCACAAAAACTTGTCATTTAACTTCCCCCCCAAGAAATGTTCCCCCCTTTCCACCTCCTGTCTCTATCCCCCCCTTGTAGATTGTAACCCCTCGGGGGGGTAGGGTCCTCTCCCCCTCTGCCCGTCCCAAATTGTAAAATTACCCCCTTATCATTTGTACCGTTTGACTTTGAAATTTGTATTTTAACCCCCTCGAATTTACAGCCCCGGGAAAATCAATGGGGGCTTTTAAAATAAACAAAATTAATAATAATAATACTATACTGCCAGATGATAGCCATTTTACTTTTGAGTGCTGTCATATGGGACGTCTGGAAAATTTGCCTGTGTTGGGGACCATGGTTTTTGTATCCGCCAAAGGATATTCCCCTTTTCCCTTGTTTGGTAGTAATTTTAGAAGAAAAACCTCTATCCCCAGTAGGAATTCATTATTTACCCTTTCCCCCCAAAGGGGGACCCCCCTTTGATTACTAGGGGGGAAAAACATGTAGCGTTTTTTAAGCTCGGGGAATTTTTCAAAGCAGTTCGTGAAAAATTCATAGCAAAATGGCCCTTATTTACTTAAAGGGCTGTTCCTGTCGGGTGTGATAAAAAGAAGAAAGCAAAACAAAAATGTAAACCCTCTGCTCCTGTGATCCTGACAGATAACATCACCGTTCAGTCTTCGTGTGACCCCGGGGCACAGGCATCGGCGTTCTCTTGGTGGGTATACCGCGTGTGTCCACTGCAGCCTTTGATTGGCTACAGGGTCATGTGAAGACTGAATGGCGATGGATCACCAGGACGGTAAGTGATGAAAGACAGGTACAACAGCTCCCCCAAATGGGCCCCCCAGCTGTTTGGGAAAATACAACTCCCCTCATTTTACTTTCTAGATTTATAAATGCATGATGGGGAATTTTAGTTTCCAAAAGCTGAGGGCCCATTTTTAGGAGCCCGGTTTACAAGGTAAGTTTTTGTTCTGCCCCAATAGGGTAACAGTTTTCTTTATCAATTACATTCTTTAACCCCTTTTAAAAAACGCTCGCTGATTTTGAAGTCGGGGGGGGGGGCAGGGCGTTCGCTGCCCCAAAACGTCTTTTGGGGTCACGCAAACATGGGTTTTCGGGTCCTGCGCCGCAGCAGCGCTTGCAACAGGGCTGTAATACACAGCGGGGGAAACCTCCACTCCCCGGCGCTTAATCCTTTGATTGCTGTGGTTCATGACCGCAGCGCAATCAAAGGGCTTTCCCCCGCTTGTTGGGTGACGGGGCTCCGGTGACCCGAAAAAGCCCGGGGAAAACTTCACAGTCAGCCCTGGCGAACCTAGATAGCCCCGGGTGTTCTGTGTAAAAAGCCGCAGTCAGGGACACTGTGTGCTGCCCGACTGCTGCCCGTGTTAAATGACAAGATTTTAATTTATTACATATTGAATTGCTAATGTCTTACTAAGTGAAAATAAAAAGTAAAACTGTTATCCCTTCATGAGATGTAAAAAAACATAAAGTGTAGAACAATAAATAAAATAAAAATGAATATTCAATATAAAATAATTGTGCCTACATTACACACACACACAAAAAAACCCTACACACATTAGGTATCCACACGACCATAATAACCCGTAGAATTAATCTTAAGAAGTGTGAAATGTGAATGGTGTAAAACAAATTTGAAAAAAAATTCTGCAATAATTTATAAATGAACTTAAACTATTCCCTCAAAAATTACAACTTGTCCTGAATAAAACAAGGCCTCATACAACTGCGTCATTGAAAAAATAAAAAGTTCCGACTGTTGAAACGTAAGGAGGCAAAAAAAAAAAAGAATGTTCTGGTCATTAAGTACTTTTCAGGCATTCGGCTTAAGGGGTTAAATCACAGAAATACGGCTTACTTCACAATGGCAGAGTGAAAAAAACATTCCCAGTAGGAGGCAATAAAGGCCCCAGTGCTACATGGGAGAAGCCGCAGAGGTGCATCTCCTCGTCATTTGGGTAGAGGAGAGAGTCCCGTCCTGCATCACATAGAAAGTCCATGAATGTGAATGGACACTGTGTAACACTTTATGTCTCCTGTGGTGGCGCTGTATGACAATTGTAGGCTTCCCAGATTCCTCCACAGATCACAGATGATTGCTGGGGGACGCTTTGTGATCAACCTGTTGTAAAAACAAGTAGTAGTTGCCCACAGTGGAGAAGCCCCTTGAAGGGGTTGTGGGACCACTGATCTGTATGACCTATCTACAGAGCAGGTGGTAAATGTCTGATCGCTGGGGGTCAGACGTGCACCTTTGCTCCATTCAAAGTCTATGAGTCTTGCTATCTTAGTCCCATAGACTGTGAATGGAGCAACAGTGTACATGTTCGACCGCTACTCTGTTTGAAGTCAGAGGATTGGGGGGGGGTCGTTTTAGCAATCAGTGGGACCCCTGGCGATCAGACACCTGGCTGTAGATACCGTGTTTCCCCAAAAATAAAAAAACTTTGAGACTCTCGGTCCATATTTGATCAAAGATGTTAACGCCCACGACTTGTAAAGTGATTCAATAGGGCAGTCTAGCTTTTTACCTCTCAATCGAGCAATCAGGCCCCCCCTGGGTCAACCGACTCCTTATAGAGAGAAAATAAAAACACCAACCTGCAAGCTGCCTTCCCCAAATATAAGACACCTCCGAAGAAGACATAGCAAGATTTTGTTGAATTCCCTAATATAAGGCACCCCCGAAAATAAGATGCGAAATCATTGCTGCAGCTCCCCATACACAGGGCCGTGTCTAAGGGTGGGCAGAGAGAAGGGTGTAGCAGAGTGTTGAAGGACCTGTGCAGGGAGGTCATGTGACTGTGATGTCACCACAGGTCTCGAACATCCCAGGACAGGAGACAGAAAGTGTACAAGTAAGTGAGGGGTGGGGGGGTGGGGAGAACAGAGCAATGATACTGACACACACATCTCACAGGATGGCTGATGGGGCATGCTGGGACTTCTAGTTCTACAAGTCCCAGCATGTCACATTTACCATCCTTTGAGATAAGTCACTGCAGCTGCCATAAAACGTCCTTTACATACATATATCCTATGGTTTGTGACTCTAAACTTTAAGATGCGCATATATATATATATATATATATATATATATATATATATAAATATATATATAAAATTTTTATATATAATATATAAAATATATATATATATATACACACACACTAGTGAAAGCATGCTATAATTTATTTGTGGAAAAATAAGTCATCCCCTGAAAATAAGACATAGTGCATCTTTAGGAGCAAAAATTAATATAAGACGCTGTCTTATTTTCAGGGAAACAGGGTACAAAAAACAGATCTCTGGTGACACGACCCCTTGAAGGTATGTCGTCATTATTGGCCGAGGCACATAATGTAACAATGGAAAATCAGGGGAATTTACACAACGTATATTTCTGTCTGAAAAGTATTCTGTATTTCTGTCACATATTTCACTTTTGGTTGACACTGATTTTGCCGCAGTTTTGAATGATTAGCTCCCATTCATTACATCCTGGCTCCTGATACTGTTTCCACATGTGACGTCACTTTATTGTTCCGCGAATCTCAATGCAAACTTTGTGTGAATGTAGATGTGAAAACCATGGCGTAACCTTATGCTTCATTTTAATTCCTTTTAGATAAACTCTCGGACAACATCTCCCCAAAGTGGCTGCGGCCTCCGCTCCCTCCTATTGATCCCCAGAAGGATTCCTTATGCTTTCATCAGATTGAACTAGACCATTATGTCGGTAAGTTCAAAAAAATTATATATACCGTGGGTACGGAAAGTATTCAGACCCTTTTAAATTTTTCACTCTTTGTTTAATTGAAGCCATTTGGTAAGATCCAAAAAGTTCATGTTTGCTCATTAATGTACACTCTGCAGCCCCCCTCCATCTTGATATTTTTGCAAATTTATTAAATAAGAAAAACTGAAATATCACATGGTGATAAGTATTCAGACCCTTTGCTGTGACACTCATATTTAACTCACATTCTGTCCATTTCCTTCTGATTGTCCTTGAGATGGTTTTTCTCCTTCATTGGAGTCCAGCTGTGTTTAATTAAACTGATTGACTTGATTGGGAAAGGCACATACCTGTCTATATAAGACCTCACAGCTCACAGTGCATGTCAGAGCACATGAGAATCATGAGGTCTAAGGCAGGGGTCCCCAACCGCCGGTCCGCGGACCGGCACTGGGCCGTAGCGCATGCCCTGCCGGTCCGCGGTGCCGGCTACACATGATGCCGGCCGCCCGGTGACTTTAGTCCGGGCGGTCGGCATCTTCTGTGCGCAGCCGCTGTAATCCGGCCGCGCACAGATAGCAGCTGCACACAGCATGCGGCTGCATCGTAGAGAAAGCAGGAGCGGTGCATTACCGTCCCTGCTTTCCCTATCATTGTATATGCGGCGCTCACTGAGCTCCACATCTACAACGATGAGCGGCGCAGGGAGTGTGATGAGCAGTGACGTCACACCCCCCGCGCCGCTCCGTGCTGTCGGCTGCTGGGAGGAGGAGCTCGGCCGGGGATCCGGGAAATGTGAGTGACTTCTTATTACTTTTATTTTATTTTATTTTTAATTGCCCTGGCTGCCTACTGGGGTAGGGGGACAGCTATGTATTCTTAAAATTACTGGGGACAGCTATGTATTCTTAAAATTACTGGGGACAGCTATGTATTCTTAAAATTACTGGGGACAGCTATGTATTCTTAAAATTACTGGGGACAGCTATGTATTCTTAATTACTGGGGACAGCTATGTATTATTAATTACTGGGGACAGCTATGTATTCTTAAAATTACTGGGGGACAGCTATGTATTCTTAATTACTGGGGACAGCTATGTATTCTTAATTACTGGGGGACAGCTATGTATTAATTACTAGGGACAGCTATGTATTCTTAATTACTGGGGGACAGCTATGTATTCTTAATTACTGGGGACAGCTATGTATTCTTAATTACTGGGGACAGCTATGTATTCTTAAAATTACTGGGGGACAGCTATGTATTATTAATTACTGGGGACAGCTATGTATTATTAATTACTGGGGGACAGCTATGTATTATTAATTACTGGGGACAGCTATGTATTATTAATTACTGGGGACAGCTATGTATTATTAATTACTGGGGACAGCTATGTATTATTAATTACTGGGGGACAGCTATGTATTCTTAAAATTACTGGGGACAGCTATGTATTATTAATTACTGGGGGACAGCTATGTATTCTTAAAATTACTGGGGACAGCTATGTATTATTAAAATTACTGGGGACAGCTATGTATTATTAAAATTACTGGGGACAGCTATGTATTATTATCACTACAGGGGCAGCTATGTATTATTATCACTACTGGGGCAGCTATGTATTATTATCACTACTGGGGGCAGCTATGTATTATTAATTACTGGGGACAGCTATGTATTATTAATTACTGGGGACAGCTATGTATTATTAATTACTGGGGACAGCTATGTATTATTAATTACTGGGGGACAGCTATGTATTATTAATTACTGGGGACAGCTATGTATTATTAATTACTGGGGACAGCTATGTATTATTATCACTACTGGGGCAGCTATGTATTATTATCACTACTGGGGGCAGCTATGTATTATTATCACTACTGGGGCAGCTATGTATTATTATCACTACTGGGGCAGCTATGTATTATTATCACTACTGGGGCAGCTATGTATTATTATCACTACTGGGGGCAGCTATGGATTATTATCACTACTGGGGGCAGCTATGGATTATTACCAGTACTGGGGGCAGCTATGGATTATTACCACTACTGGGGGCAGCTATTGATTATTACCACTACTGGGGGCAGCTATGTATTATTAAAATTACTGGGGGCAGCTATGTATTATTATCACTACTGGGGGCAGCTATGGATTATTACCACTATTGGGGGCAGCTATGGATTATTACCACTATTGGGGGCAGCTATGGATTATTACCACTATTGGGGGCAGCTATGGATTATTACCACTATTGGGGGGCACTAGATTATTACCACTATTGGGGCAGCTTATTCATCATCACTACTTGGGGGCAGCTATGGATTATTACCACTACTGGGGGCAGCTACGTATCATCATCACTACTGGGGGCATATATCTCTATAATTACAGAGCTGATTACATATGTATATTATATTCATGTATAATGCTGACCCACAGAGCTGACAATCAGTCTCCAGTTATAAAATACTAGTTACCCCATACTATATCCCTAAATGACACAGTATACACTTTATTGGGGTTTTTTTTTGTGTGTGATTCTAAACATCCAACCCCTCCATAACCCCGCCCCTAATAACCCCACCCCCACTGGGCCATGTAAAAATTGTCGTGCATCAAACCGGTCCCCGGTAAGAAAAAGGTTGGGGACCGCTGGTCTAAGGAACTGCCCAAGGAGCTCAGACATAATTGTGGTAAGGCACAGATCTGGCCAAGGTTACAAAATAATTTCTGCAGCACTCAAGGTCCCTAAGAGCACAGTGGCCTCCAGAATCCTTAATGGAAGAAGTTTGGGACGACCACAACTTTTCCTCGACCTGTTCATCCAGCCAAACCAAGCAATCGTGGGAGAAGAGTCTTGGTGAGAGAGGTAAAGAAGAACCCGAAGATCACTGTGGCCGAGCTCCAGAGATGCAGTAGGGAGATGGGAGAAAGGTCCACAAAGTCACCTATCACTTGCACATCACCTGCCCAATACAATCCCAACAGTGACACAGGGTGGTGGCGGCATCATGCTATGGGGGTGTTTTTCAGCTGCAGGGACAGGACGACTGGTTGCAATTGAAGGAAGGATGAATGCGGCCAAGTACAGGGATCTATTGATGTGTGTGAGATATAGATAATCTTTTGAGCAGGGTGGGAGGATGGGCGCCTCATTTAGCAAAACTGTCTTTATTGCCCAGCCCATAGCAACCAATCTGGTCCCTGCCTTCATTTTTCCAGAGCAGTTTAAAAAATGAAAGCTGAGCTCTGATTGGTTTGGTAAATGAGGTCCAGTGTTACATATATTATAAATTAGGTCAATTAGGATTACCAAATTTATTTTTATTTGCCAAATGCTAGAGAGAGAGAGAATTTTTAAGGCATTTTTCAGGTATCTGGAAACTGGACCCAAGGATTAACCAGACTTGTACAAGTCCACAACTCTCTTCCTGATATCTTGGCTGATTTCTTTAGACTTTCCCATGATGTTACACACAGAAGCAGTGCGTTTCTGGTGCGAGATAAAATATATCCACAGGTGTGTTTCTAATTAATTCAGATGTTGCCAATAAACCTATTAGAAGCTTTCAAAGACATGACATCATTATGTGGGCTGTCCCAAATTGCTTAAAGGCAGAGTAATCCTAGTGTATGGAAACTTTGGACTTTGCAGAAAGTAATAAAAATGCCTTAAAAGTTCTCTCTCTCATTATTCTGGCATTTGGGAAAAATAAATAATTTTGGTCCCAATTGACCTAAAACGGGGAAGGTTCATTTTTATTTTTATGTCAGATAGTGAGGAAAGTGTGGTTTGGGTGTGTGTTTTGTGTTTTTTTTTTTTGGTTTTTTTCCCCGGAAATACCCCCCCAAAATAATGGGCCTATTTTTAGGTATGTCCGGAACTAGCTCCCTCTTGAAACCGCCATTTTGGGTTTAGGCCCTTTTTTGCAATGGGAAGTCGGTCATGTCACGATCAAAGAAGCGGGAATATCTCTCCTTGGGGTGAGCACCTGAAGGTGGTAGAGTTTTAAGTTTTCCTTTTTGCCCTCTTTAAAATCTGATTCGCAAGGATTATGGGAAAGGAGCTTGGAGCTCGTGCGCCCCCTTTTTTTGGATATAAAAAATCCTCAATTTCTTCAGTTCACTGAAACTTTAAGAAGCAAAAGGGGTATAACCTGCCAGTATCACTCAATACATACGAATTTTGGGGTTTTGCCATTCAAAGGTTAAAAGGCAGAATTGTCACAGAAATCGATTGCCCCAATCAGTTTTTCAAATATCCGTGGGTTTTTAAAATTTTCGCACAGAAAGTTGAAACAACCCAGCTATTGATTTTCAAAGTTGTCCCCGGCTGAACCAGGCGAAGTTGTGGATCCAAATTTGGGTTTTAATTGCATTTGGGAAATTTTTGTGTTTATCATTTTTAACCACAAGATATTGCAAAACCCGATTGCAGCATGATTTCTTGACAATTCTGCTATTTGATTGCTCGTGACCACCTTCCCCTTAAAAAACTTTCCCTCTACCAAGATGGCGGGCCCTATCTGGAATAGCCTTGAAAAAACGACCCCCACCCTTGAGTATGTTTTACAGGGATACCTCGTTATC
>JAODAL010048346.1:0-29098 GCA_025379985.1 Phyllomedusa bahiana | reverse complement strand
TCTGTGACTTTTTTTTTTTTTAAACCAAAGTTTGTTCCCAAGATGGCACGTACCCATTTGACTGTTGTGGATTTAAATTTCAGTTCTCCACCCTTGTTTGGGTGTAAAAATGAAGGTGTTGTTGCTCCCCCATAGACTTTAATGGTCATCGCGAAAATCGATGCTCACTATGGGAAAAACCTTATCGTAGCGGCCCGGGGACATGACTATCGATCGATCCGTACCCAACGCAATCGTCAACACTACTGAAAACAAGTTCAAACAGGGCGATTATTTGGGGAAATGAGTGGAGAACAAGGGCCTCTTAACCCCTTAAGCCAAACGCTGAAAAGTATTTAAATGACCAGAAATTTTTTTAGTTTTTGCCCCCTTGGTTTAACAGTTGTAACTTTTTTATTTTTTTCAATGACGCAGTTATAGGAGGTTCGTTTTATTGACAAAGTTTTTTATTTTATGGGGGAAATTTTTAATTTCATTATAAATAATTGCAGCATTTTTTAATTTTTTTTTTTTTTTTTTTTTTAAAATTCCATTTCACACTTAATAATTTGTTAGATTAATTCTACAGGTTTTGGGGTCGTGTACATCCTAATATGTGTAGGTTTTTTTTTGTGTGGTGTAAAAATGCACAATTATTTTTTATTAAATATTTATTTTTTTTTATTTTTATTTTTTTATTTTTTTTTTACATTTTTTGTGTTTTGTTTTTTTTAACTTTATTTTAAAATTGCCTGAAGGGAGAACTTTTACAGTTTTTTTTTTTTTTTTTTTTTTTTACATTTTTGTGAGTATTAGCATATTTTTTATATGCTAATCATTAAATCTGGTCATCTGAAAGGCAGTGTTCAGGACAGCACACAGGCTGGGGTGATCCTGGCTTGTTACACGACACTTGGGCCCTTAGGGCCCCGGGGGACCATGCAGCCGTTTTCCCCGGGCTCTGCCGGGTCATCGGGTGTTCCGATCAAACCCCCCAGAGCAGGGAAACCCTTTGATTTCACTGCGGGATGTCCCCCCAATCAAAAGGGTTAAAACACCGGGGGGGGGGGTGCGGAGGTTTCCACTGTACCCGGGGCTCGCGGAGATGCTTGGTCGGGCTGTGTATACAGCCCCCCATCAAGCGCAGCTGTGGTGGGGGCCCGCAAACCCCCCAAGGGCTACGAGACACCAAAAGAGTCGCGTAGCGAACGACCTGAAAAAGCCCGCCCTGAAAGACGGTGGGCGGTGTTAAGGAGTTAAAAAAGAAGCTACAGGTCTAAGAGCCCGAAACTTGTTGTCGTAGGTGAAATACTTATTTTCCCTCATAAATTTTCAAATAATTTCTTTTTAAATCAACAAGTATTTTTGGGTTTGTTTTCTTTTTTATCTTTATACTTTAGGCTATCTTGATTCAAATTACAGGCCTTCATCTTTTTAAGTGGAGAACTTGCACAATTTGTGGCTGACTGAATCTTTTTTTCCCCCCATAAATAAATGAAAAGTTTCCCCCAAAAATTGCATTGTTATTGTATGTACTTTTTTTTCTGAAATTTTTATAGGGAAATTGATTATCTGACATCCTAATGCAATGTGATTTTATTGTATACTACCCTTCTTTTGGAAAATTATTAATAAAAAAATACAGTTGATAAAAAAAACTGGCTGCAGCCATAAGGGGTTAACAGACGGTTTAAACCCTTAGGCATGCATGCCAACTTTTTAAAGTAAAAAAGCGAAGATCTTTAAAGGGGGGTGTCGTTTTGCGCGTCGCACCAAAAATTTGCTGTCCACGCCCACCCTTTGCATGTGAGCCATGCCCCCCTTTGAAAGCCACCCCTTCCACCTAATTTATAATGGCTTGGAAGAAAGTAAAAATTGGGTTTTGTGTCACCGGCTTCCCCGGACTGTTGGGTGGTCTATTGCATCTAACTGGGAGTTGCCAAAACTGTGCCCCAATAGGTAGGTAAAACCGGTGCCCTATTTGAACCCCGTAGCTAGGTGTAAACCCCCTTACCAGGTAGTGCCTCCCCGTAGCCCCGGTTTTAATGCTCCCTTCTAGCCAGGTAGCTGTCCCCAATAGCAGATAGTGCCCCTTACAGCCAGGCAGTGCCCCCAATGGCCAGGTAGTGCCTCCATTAGCCAGGTAGTGCCCCTTACAGCCAGGTAGTTCCCTCAATAGCCAAGTATTGCCTCCATTAGCCGGGTAGTGCCCCCCAATAGTCAGGTAGTGCCTCCATTAGCCAGGTAGTTCCCTCAATAGCCAGGTAGTGCCTCCATTAGCCAGGTAGTGCCTCCATTAGCCAAGCAGATGTTCCTTTTATTCAGGTAGATGTCCCCAATAGCCAGATAGATGCTGTCAATAGCCAGGTAGATGCCCCCATTAGCCATGCAGATGCCCCCATTAGCCAGGCAGATGCCCCCATTAGCCAGGCAGAGGCCCCCTTTATCTAGGCAGATGCCCCCATTAGCCAGGCAGATGCCCCCTTTATCCAAGTAGAGGCCCCCTTTATCCAGATAGAGGCCCCCTTTATCCAGGAAGATAACCCCGTTAGCCAGGCAGAGGCCTCCATTAGCCAGTCAGTGGCCCCCATTAGCCAGGCAGATGCCCCCATTAGCCAGGTAGAGGCCCCCTTTATCCAGGTAGATAACCCCATTAGCCAGGCAGATGACCCCTTTAGCCAGGCAGATGCCCCCTTAAGCCAGGCAGAGGCCCCCATTATCCTGGTAGATAACCCCTTTAGCCAGGCAGAGGCCCCATTTAGCCAGGAAGAGGCCCCCATTAGCCAGGTAGAGGCCCCCTTTATCCAGGCAGATGCCCCCTTTATCCAGGTAGATGCCCCTATTAGTCAGGCAGTGCCCCTATAGCTAATAAGAATAAAATAATAAAATCTACTTCACATCCCTCCCCTCACAGGCACTCAGTCACTGCACACACACACCAATCAATCTCCCCCTGCAATACACACTCCCCTCACAAGCACTCAGTCACTGCACACACCCCCCTTCCCACACACACAGCCATCCCTGCACTCACTGTCCTGCTGGCATCTTAGTTCTTCACATACTGCTCGGGGAAAGGGGGCGGAGCTTCAAGGGGTCCTGCTAAGCCCCGTCCCCTTCCCCCGCAGTGCTCTCGCAGCTTCCTCTGAAGCTAGGAGAGCACTGCTGGACAGCGGCACAGGACAGAGGCTTTAGGGCAGCGTCAAGAGACGCTGCCCGATGCCTCTGTACACAGATAACCTCTGGCATCTCTATAGATGCGGGAGGTTAAGCCACCCAAGCGGGAGGGCGGGACACGGCCCCCATTAGCGGGAGTGACCCGCCAAAACCGGGAGGGTTGGCAAGTATGCCCTTAGTGGATGTTCACATGGCTTCTTTCAGGACGTATTTCGGGGTGTAAATACGCTGCAATGCGCCCAAAATACGTCCTGTAATTACGGTAATCATAGCGCTCATAGAGAGCTATGATTACTTACCGTCTTCCACGCCGCATATTGAACGATGGTAGAAAGAAGAGACATGCCACTTCTTTCTGGTGTATACGCGGCAGGGATAATTAAAGTGAATGGGGCCGCCCCCGCTGCGCTTTAGAAGAACGTGTCGATCAGCGCGTTCTTCTAAACACACAGGGGGACATGTATGAAAACTGTCAAGGTATAAAATTCACTTTGTTGCCCATAGCAACCAACAGAGTGCCCCTTTCATTTTCAGCACTATTTGAAATGAAAGGGGAACTCTGATTGGTTGCTATAGCCAACGAAGAAAGTCTTATACCTAAACAGTTTTCATACATGAGGCCCACAGCGTCTTGTGGAACGCACAGGTATGTGCCGCAAGATGCCGTGTGAAACAGCTCTTGAAATGTTGAAAAATAAAATAAATACAAATAATAAAAAACACACTGCAGGTCTTGATGGCCTAAGTCTATGTTCACACGGCTTAAATTAGGGCGTATTTCGCGGCGTACTGCGTGAATGTCTATGGGGCCGGCGGGCTGCCGCCTCACCCCCCCCAGCCTCGCGGGAGTACGCGCAGGACAGCGCGAGCTACCGAACACACGGTGTTATTGCGGGCGTACTGTACGCCCCGCTATTATGCCATGTGAACTTAGCCTAAAAGTAACTAGGTAATATTTGCATGTATTTTTAGGTTGGGCTCCCAGGAGCAATGCTACTTGTGGGCCAAAGGCACCCTAGACCGACACTGAATCCGTCCACTGTCTCTATAACTCATTATTGGGATCAATTAGAGAGATAATATTCCTATCCTAATGTTCCTAATATTAAAATCTAGACTCAGAACATACCAGTTCAGTTTAGTGTTTGAGGACAAATAACACAGTGAATTAGTGACTTTTCATATAGGACATTATTACAAATTGTTATGTATGCAACCCTCCTCATGAATGTATAGCACCCTGGAACTAATGGTGCTTTAAAATAATAAAAATAATAATAATAATAATAATTGTATCCATTTACTCTTCATTTCAAGTCCCCTTAAAAGCCCATTACAAATGACAATTGTTGTTGTTGGTATTGGATTTCTGTTTGAGAAATGGTTGAAGTATACTGTGTAGTAGATTTTGTTTTAGTGTATGATGGCAGTACTCAGTAGTAACATATTGCACTGTATAATGCTTTTGATTATTAACTACCCTGTTAACCCGAAAATAAGACACCCCCAAAAATAAGACATGGTGCATTTTTAGTTATGCAATTCAGAGTTTGGCTGCTTATGCTGATGTTTGTGATGAAATCACTACAGTATATTAATACATGTTCAGGTTCTGTTCAACAATAAATGTGAATTATTGTTCTTAGAAAAAAAAACAACCTCTAAAAATAAGTCTTAGCTCGTCTTTAGTAGCAAAAATTAATATAAGACACTGTCTTATTTTCGGGGAAACAGGGTAGTATGTGTTATGGTTTGTATCCAAAACACCATGTGGGGGAGGTGGCAATAAATAAAAGTACCATGCAGGGCACCACATACCATAAAGTATGCTTTACAGTTACATTAAATGTAGAGAAACTAATCATGATATTTTTATCGCCAAGTCACTCATGTGCACCAGTGTAACTCTGGTTTGTCAGATATTTCCTTTGATTCACTGATACTGTCTGTTATGGTCTTAACACCATCTAAGCATTTCATAACTTCAAAATAAGAAAAGAGCTGTAAGAGACATTATCATGACATGTCAGTTTTATTGCATCCGCTGTAGGAGACAGAGTTCTGTGCAAAGCTCACATTTTTATCTGTGTCTAAATAGATGAAACCATGGTTTCCCAGAACCTTCCTGTGTGCGTCTGTGCTGGAGCTGATAAGTACAGCACGATGCTTGTACAGATGCTGCTGTTCCCATACATGGAAGCAGCATTTGCACTATGTGTGTTTTCCTTGTCTGTACCCCATTGCTTCCTCGGGTGGAGCTCTGGTGTTAGGATTTCAGGGATTCCTCAAGGATTGTAAATCAGGATCACTTGATATTGAGCAGATCATCATACTAAATATCTAGAAGTTTCTGTTGACACATGTATATGTGCAAGGAGCTATTCCAGTCATTTGAAAGAGGTGGGAGTGAATTTGGACTGGGATCCCTAACAGCTGCAAGGCTCGGACTGTCATGAGAAAAGTGCTGCATAGCGCACCTGTGTTTTACAACATGTCACTGCTTTTGCTTATTCTAAACACTGCACTCTGGAAAGAAAGATTCAAAGGGGTTGTCCAGTGGCAACAGATTACTCTCTAAATTATAGATCTCCCCAAGTTAAGCACTTTTTGAATGAACTTACTTTAACTACCTGCCGCCAACTCTTAACACTGCACTGACATTCTGAAATGTCCGTGCAGACAGTGCAGCTGTACACTAGCTGTGCAGCTGCACAGGTGGCGAGCCAGATGTCGGCAATAGCTAGCTCTCCACTGAGAAGACAGGGACGATTACTGTCCATGCCTTCTCAATTGCTGTGTATACAGCACTCAACCAGTGCCAGGAAGCCTGTTGGTTTAGTAACTGCAAGAGCTGTTGGGTCTTATCAGATCGGATTTGCAGTTGGGGTTGGGTGTTTTATTTTCCCGGTAACTGGGGCTAATATTTCAGCTCCAGTCACAGTGGAAATCAGAAAAAAAGTGATGTAACCCCCCACCCCCCAAAGGTCTTTTTCTGACCTTGTGTGGGTGGGGGCACAATACATAAAATAATGTAATAAATAAATACCACACACAAAATAACATTTTATTAAAATTAATAACAGCAGTCAGGGCCACTGTTAGGGCAGTACAGTCACTACATACAATTCAGATGAATGGCAGGGCAGAGAGACCTATGCGCTCCATGCCCCTACCATACATTGCTATGCAGGCGGTGCGATGAAGTGACGTCATTGCGCCGCCTGCACAGCCTCCTATCCTATGCCACAAGCCTGAAGCACCAGGCTTGGGGTCAAGAGCAGACAGACTCACTGGCGGAGCGTGGAAAGGTGAGTACCTAACTACTGGGTGCCCCAATCTATCTTCCTGCTGAGGGTCCCAACCTACCTACCTACCTACTGGGTGCCACAATCTACTTACCTACCTATTGGAGGACCCAATCTAGCTACTTACCTACCTGCTGGGGGCCCCAACCTACCGACCAATATACCTATTTACCTACTAGAGGCCCTATGTAACTAACTAATTACAGGAGGCCTATATTCCTATCTACCAAGGGGGCCTATATATCTAGCTACCAGGGGCCCTACCTACATAAATAACAGGGCACCAATGGGGTAATTATTACCATTAGGGACACTATGGATGGGGAGTTTGTACATAGGTGTTGGGACCCAGGTGGGAAGACAATCAAAAAGGGAGGAGTCTAACATGTTTGTGTTGTAAATTCTGCAGGGACGAGTGGTGACCGGGAGAAGACGAGGGAGGCGGGACCGGCAGGCGTGTCAAGGGAGGTGAGGACCCAGACGCTTCAGGAGGTGAGGGCCCTGAAATTTCTAATGGCTGCCCTGCCAGCAGCCCAAACCACAACTTTATGGCCACCCTCAAAAACCCTAAAATTTACTATCACCTTTATACTGTATAAATGTCTGTGATGGAAAAGTGAGGCAACTGCAAAACTTATTTTTGTGCCATTTTGGTTGCTGGAAAAATGAACAAATATAAAAAAATGTAAAACAAACTGAGTGCAAGAAAGCATTATAGCATTCAAACCTGCATGTACTAAGGACAAAGAGAATGTGCATGGTCAGGAACGGAGGTAAATGGCCCAGTTAGGAACTGGTTACTTTTTCTGTGCTCTATCTGCAGTTCTCTATCAGTTGTTTGAGGGCAGTATTAGGAAACAGCTCTCTGTGGGGCCCAAGAGATAAGACCACCAAAGAGATTTGGCTTTTTACAGGGTAGTCCTTTTAGCCACACCCTTTTGGTCCTGCCTTCCAAGGCTTTCAACATGAGAGAGAAAACAGGAGGCATACACTGAGATTGAAGTTTCGAGGGAGGAAGACAGACAAAGGACAGCAAAGGATCCTGAGGATTCCCTGTTTCCCCGAAAATAAGACACCCCCGAAAATAAGACACAGTGCATTTTTAGTTATGAAATTCAGCGTTTGGCTGCTTATGCTGATGTTTGTGATTAAATCACTACAGTATATTAATACATGTTGATGTTTTGTTCAACAATAAATGTGCTCATCTTTAGGAGCAAAAATTAATATAAGACACTGTCTTATTTTCGGGGAAACAGGGTTGTAGTTTTACAGAGCAAAGGAAAGCACCTTTAAACATGAAATGCTGCAGAGAAGAAAGCCTACATATAGTAAAGTAAAAGCCCTAACTAGCATAACTAGCACAGAAAAAATAGGGGATGCTTTTTTTTTCTAATACAATACTCTAGTCAGTGAGTCTAATAACAGCTATGTTTGTCTGGACTGTGTGAAATTCTTAAAGGGGTGTCCTCACCAGGACCACAAACAGCTTCAGGCTCAAACTTCCTTGTTAGGCTGTGGGTGGTTCTATAGCAGTGATTGGCATATCCTCTCTGCTCTTCCTAGCTGATCATGTTACGATGACATGAGTCTGGGAGATTTGTAAACTGCAGTGCACAAGGCTACATAGCTCTAAAGAGTTTAAGCCATAGTTGCCAACTTTTGAAATTGAAAAAGCAGGAGATCGTAGAGGGCGGCGCGCGGCCCATCTTGTCGGTGTGCCACGCCCCTTCAAAAAGCTACACCCACTCCACCTAACTGCATAATGGCTTTGGAAGAAAGCCAGGTAGATGCCCTTATAGCCAGGTAGTAGCCCCCCATAACAGGTAGTGCCCCTTACAGGCAGGTAGATGCCCCCTTGTAGCCAAGTAGATGCCCCCTTGTAGCCAAGTAGATGCCCCCTTGTAGCCCGGTAGATGCCCCCGCGGTAGCCCGGTAGATGCCCCCTCTGTAGCCGGGTAGAGCCCCCTCTGTAGCCAGGTAGAGCCAAATTTGTAGCCAGGTAGAGTCAATTTTGTAGCCAGGTAGATGCCCTCCTTTGTTAGCCAGGTAGATGCCCCCATTGTTGCCAGGTAGGTGCCCCCCCCCCATTGTTGCCAGGTAGGTACCCCCCCATTGTAGCCAGGTAGCGCCCCATTGTAGCCAGGTAGTGCCCCATTGTTGCCAGGTAGTGCCCCCCCATTGTAGCCAGGTAGATGCCCCCCCATTGTACCAGAATGCCCCCATGTAGCCAGGTAGTGCCCCTCTGTTCCAGGTAGTGCCCCATTGTAGCCAGGTAGTGCCCCCTCTGTTGCCAGGTAGTGCCCCCTCATGTTGCCAGTATGCCCCATTGTAGCCAGTAGTGCCCCCTCTGTTGCCAGGTAGTGCCCCCTCTGTTGCCAGGTAGTGCCCCCCCCATTGTATCCAGGTAGTGCCCCCCCATTGTAGCCAGGTAGTGCCCCTCTGTTGCCAGGTAGTGCCCCCCCCATTGTAGCCAGGTAGTGCCCACTCTGTTGCCAGGTAGACCACCCCATTGTAGTCAGGTAGAGCCCCCCTATAACTAATAAAAATAAAATAATAAAATCCACTTACCTCACCAGGCTCCTGCAGCTCTGAACATCTCCCGGCCGACTGAGTAGTCTCAGCGTCGCAGGGGGAGTGAGTGCAGCCACGCGTCACTTCCCCTGCGACACTGACCTGTATGTACAGCGCACACCGGCGCTGTACATACAGGGGGAGAAGGGAGGAGGGAAACGATCCCTCCTGCCTCCTTCCTGTACTGCTGACTGACTGTGCGGTTGCGGCCACACAAGTCAGTGAAACTCGCCGGGCGGGTGAGTGGCTGCTGCGGCCGCTTCACCCGCCTATAGGAGCGGCCCGGCGGCATCAGAGTAGCGCACCAGCGCTACTCTTGCGCCGCGGTCCCCCCACTGCCTGCTGGCGCCGGGAGGAAAGCCAACTCTGCCGGGAGGGCGGGGGGGGGACGACCCCCATTAGCGGGACCCCCCCGCCAAAAATGGGAGAGTTGGCATGTATGGTTTAAGCTTGTTAGTGATGTGAAAAAATTTCCCCTTTTTTGATAAGGAACAGAGCAGGCAGGGAGTCATCATCACAGCCACTGCACCTGCCTGTAAGAGCAGAGAGAAGTGGCTGGTAACTATGGAAGCTACTGTGAAAAACAAGAGATAAGATCTGCTTTTAATTCTAAAGATCAGCAAAACAGCAATGTAGCAATGTATTTGGTAATAATCTTTATTTACCTTTTCCTACATCTTTAAAGCTAATCAATGAAATACACTATATGGACAAAAGAATATGGAATTCTTCTTTCTTAGTTGAAGTGTTTCAGCACATCAATTGCAAAGACATGAACAAAATCAAGCACACAGCCATGTAATCTCCATAAACAGACATTGGCAGTAGTATGGGACATATTGGAGGGCTCAGTGACTTAAAACGTAGCTCTGCCATAGGATGCCACCTTTGCCACAAATAAATCCTCAATGGAAGGAAGATTAGTATGTAATATGTCAGAGAAGGAGACATAGAACCACAGGAATTCAAAGGACAAAACCGACACACAATTTAAGGATAAGGCCTAGGTCAAGGTCAGGGTCAGGAGTCAGGAATAGAGTTAATATACACAGGAAAAATAGCCAATCTGCGCCCAAATAAGCCATGTGAACGAGGCCTTAGGCTATGTTCACACGGCTTAACTGCGGGACGTAATTACGCCCCGCAATTACGCCGTGTGGCCGGGGGCGGGAGCGGGGGAGTGAGTGGGGGGCCGGCACTTCGCCGGCCCATTGACGTGCATTACCCGCGGCGCGTATACGCCACGGGTAATTCACATGTCAATTATCTCCCCGCTCGGCGAATCCGAGGAGACGTAATCCATAGTTCTCTATGAGAACTGAGGATTACCGTAATGAATGGCCCGTTTTCAGCCCGTAATTTGCGCACTTCGGTGCGTAATTACGGACCGAAATACGGTCCATTTTAAGCCGTGTGAACATGGCTTAGGGTATGGCCACACAGCATATATAAAATAATTTTCAGATTCTGATTAAAAAATTCATCTAGGATTTTATCATTTTTAACAAAAAGGGGATGGTTTCTGGCCACGGTTGGCGGATTCGGCCATGTCCCTAACCATTGAACAGTAAATTTTCCGCCCTAAAACTGGGCAGAAGAATGCGCATGTTTCAAGTTTTTTAGACGGTTTATGGATTTGAAATATGACCGTCAGAAAATCCGGGCTGTGAAGACTACAGATCGAATTTTCAATTGAAGTCTATGGGGATGGTTGACAGTCGTTTTTCAGACAGTTTCGAAATCTGAAAACTGTCTGAAAAACTGACTGAAACACCATGCCTTGTGGACTAACCTTCACTTCTATACAGAATTATAATAACAGGTAATAACTAAAAAAAAAAGTTCTGGTGGAAGTTGGCCAGCTGGTGGTTGACAGGCACCACAAGTTATTGCATATAAAAAAAACTATAGGTTACTTATTAAAACACTGGAAGAAGTGTTAAAATGCTGTCTACATATTTACTCTTTCATCGCTATTTTTCCTCTTAAAATATATTAGAATTTTGTTAAAACCAGGGGCGTAAATAGGATAGCCTGGGCCCCAAAGCAAACTTTTGGATGCCCCCTCCCCACCCCCCCGCTTCCCTGACCATGAACATTTACCGGGACCTCTTAAGTCCTGCAGTTACTAGATAATACAAGGAGTGAACACCTCACCATAGATATCCCCATCATACGGCTACCAAACAAATCCCACTATACCCATAATGACATTACCAATAGCGCTACTACATATGGACCGGATTAGACTGCCAGAACATGACCACAAATTACCACCGCATAGTTACTAATACCCCTATACTATTAATGAATAAAGATCAATATTACTGCCATATAGTGGTATATACTAATGTACACAGGTGCCCTACAAACTGTATGTAACCTCCATACAGTGACCATATAGTGGTAGACACCAGTGTACACAGGCTCTGCAGACTGTATATTACCTCCATACAGTGACCATATAGCAGTAGACACCAGTGTACACAGGCTCTGCAGACTGTATATTACCTCCATACAGTGACCATATAGCTGTAGATACCAGTGTACGCAGGCTTTGCTGACATATAAGTGATTACAGTGCAGTTACATCCTGTGACTCACAGGTGACATTTCTCTACCAAGTCGTTGACTTTCCCTTTTGTTCTGCATCCACTCCAGACCGCCATGATGACTTCTCTCGGCCACCACTCGTCCCTGCAGATTTGGACACAAATATCTTAGAATCCTCACTTTTCCAGCACCTCCCTCTCTGCCCCCCACCTCTGTACAAATGTCCCAAGGGTGGGAGAGTGGGTACAGGCCATAGCTTAGAGGCAAAGTCTCCTAGAGGGGAGGAACAGAGGATTCACGCTCTGGAGATTGTGTTACAGCTATGGCCTGTACCCCACCGAATCATATAAGCAGGTAGACCCCCATTAGAAAGGTTGGTAGGCCCTAGGTAGGTAGGTTAGTAGACTTGAGGCAGGTAATACATAGGCCCCAGGTTGGTAGATCCTAGGTAGGTAGGCAGCAGTCAGGCAGGTCTCAATTAGGTAGGCAGTATTTAGGCCCCAGGTAGGTAGGTATGCAGTAGGTGGGCTGCAGGTGGGCCCCAGGTAGCTAGGCTATAGGTGGGGCCCACATAGGTAGACAGGTAGGTAAATAGGCTATAAGGAGACGAAAATTGACAGGCAGGCTTTAGGTAGGCTATAGGGGCCATATAGGTAGGGATATATAGGCAGGCAGGGGGGCTATATAGACAGGCAGGGGTATATAGCCAGGCTTCAGGGGGTTCTATATAGGCAGGCTGGGGGTATACAGGCAGGATGGGGGTATATAGAAAGGCTGGGGGTATATAGACAGGCTGGGGGCCTTCAGAGGGGCCCCACACAGTTGGGGACCAAGGGGGGGCTTGAGAGGAGCCCCACACAGCTGCATCCCAAGAGGGGCAACAGGGCCTTGAGAGGGGTCCCACACAGCTGGAGCCCAAGGGGGCATCAGATGGACCCCAGGGGCTTCAGTGTGGCGGGGGGCTTCAGAGGGGCCCCAGGGGTTTCAGTGTGGTAGGGAGGTTAGGGGGGGGGCCCAGGGGCTTCAGTGCAGTTGGGGGAGACAGTGGGGGCCCCAGGGGTTTTAGTGCGGCAAGAGAGGTTAGTGGGGGCCCCAGGGGCTTCTGTGTGGCGGGGGGAGAGGGTTATTGGTGGCCCCAGGGGCTTCTGTGTGGTGGGATGGGGGAGTTAGTGGAAGCCCCAGAGACTTTAGGGTTGCAGGGGGAGACAGTGGGGGCCACAGGGGCTTTAGTGCAGCAGGGGGGATTAGTGGGGGCCCCAGGTGCTTCTATGTGGCAGGGGGGGGGTTCGTGGGGGCCCCCGGGGCTTCTGTGTGGCAGGGTGCTTTAGTGGGGGACCCAGGGGCTTCTGTGTGTCAGGGGGATTAGTGGGGGCCCCAGGGGCTTCTATGTGGCAGTGTGGGTTAGTGGGGGCCCCAGGGGCTTCTGTGTGGCAGGGGGGATTAGTGAGGGCCCCAGGGGCTTCTCTGTGGCAGGGGGGATTCGTGGGAGACCCAGGGGCTTCTGTGTGGCAGGGGGTTTTAGTGGGGGCCCCTGGTGCGTCTGGGTGGCAAGGGGGGTTAGTTTGGGCCTCAGGTGCTTCTGTGTGGCAAGGTGGGTTATTGGGGGCCCCAGGGGCTCCTGTATGGCCATAGTTGCCAACTTTTGAAAATGAAAAAGCAGGAGACTTTAGAGGGCGGCGCAAAAATTTGCATGGACACGCCCATCTTGTCGGTATGCCACACCCCTTCAAAAAGCCACACCCACTCCACCTAACTGCATAACGGCTTTGGAAGAAAGCCAGGTAGATGCCCTTATAGCCAGGTAGTAACCCCCCATAAGCGGGTTTAGTGCCCCTTACAGGCAGGTAAAATGCCCCTTGTAGCCAAGTAGATGCCCCCTCTGTAGCCAGGTAGGTGCCCCCCTTTGTTAGCCAGGTAGGTGCCCCTATTGTTTGCCAGGTAGTGCCCCCACTGTTTGCCAGGTAGGGCCCCCTCTGTTGCCAGGTAGTGCCCCCATTGTTGCCAAGTAGGGCCCCTCTGTTGCCGGGTTTAGTGCCCCCTCTGTTGCCAGGTAGTCCCCCCCATTGTTGCCAGGTAGATGTCCCCTCTGTTGCCAGGTAGATGCCCCCTCTGTTGCCAGGTAGATGTCCCTCTGTTGCCATGTAGTTGCCCCCATTGTTGCCAGGTAGTGCCCCCTCTGTTGCCAGGCAGAGCCCCCCATATAGCTAATAAAAATAAAATAATAAAATCCACTTACCTCACCAGGCTCCTGCAGCAGGGCCCGCTCCGGACGATCTCCTCAGGGGCGCAGGGGGAAGTAAGAGCAGCCGCGCGTCACTCCCTGCAGCCGCGCGTCACTCCCTGCAGCCGCGCGTCATCGCCCCTGCGCCGCTGACCAGTATGTGCGGCGCACACAGGGGGCCCCGCCGGACATACAGGGGGAGGAGGCAGGAGGGGAGCGATCCCTCCTGCCTCCTCCCTGCACAGCGAGACTCCGGGCGGGTGAAGCGGGGGCAGCGGCCGGCTACACCCCCCTTTAAAGGAGCAGCCCGGCGGCGCCAGAGTACGCACTAGCGCTACTCTGTCGCCGCGGCCATTTAAAGAACCCCCGCCGCCTGCTGGGGGCGGGGAGGAATGCCAACTCCCCCGGGGAGGGCGGGGGGGACCCCAAATAGCGGGAAAACCCGCCAAAAACGGAGAGTTGGCATGTATGTGAGGGCCCAGGGGGGATTATGGGGGCCCCAGGGGTTTCTTTTGTGGCAGGAGGGATTAGTGGGGGCCCAGGGGTTTCTGTGTGGCAGGGGGGGGTTAGTGGGGGCCTCAGGTGCTTCTGTGTGGCAAGGGGGGTTAGTGGGGGACCCAGGGGCTTCTGTGTGGCAGGGGGATTAGTGGGGGCCCCAGGGGCTTCTATGTGGCAGTGGGGGTTAGTTGGGGCCCCAGGGGCTTCTGTGTGGCAGGGGGAGTAGTGGGGGCCCCAGGGGCTTCTGTGTGGCAGGAGGGATTAGTGGGGGCCCCAGGGGCTTCTGTGTGCGAGATGAGGGGTTAGTGGGGGCCCCAGGGGCTTCTGTGTGGCAGGAGGGATTAGTGGGGGCCCCAGGGGCTTCTGTGTGGCAGGGGGGGTTAGTTTGGGCCTCAGGTGCTTCTGTGTGGCAAGGGGGGTTATTGGGGGCCCCAGGGGCTTCTGTGTGGCAGGGGGGATTAGTGGGGGCCCCAGGGGTTTCTGTGTGGCAGCAGGGATTAGTGGGGGCCCCAGAGGTTTCTGTGTGGCAGGGGGGTTAGTGGGGGCCCCAGGGGCTTCTGTGTGGCAGGGGGGATTAGTGGGGGACCCAGGGGCTTCTGTGTGGCAGGGGGATTAGTGGGGGCCCCAGGGGCTTCTATGTGGCAGTGGGGGTTAGTGGGGGCCAGGGGCGTCGCTAGGCTGTTTTATTCGGGGCTCGGGCCCCGAATAAAACACCCTGTGCCCCGAGTCTCCCGGGCTCCAGGCCTCTGCCCTGGGCCCTGGAGCACCGACTGGCCCTTCAGCTGCATGTGCGTCCGCTGGACGCACACACAGCGGAGAGCTTCTGCGGGGCAGAGAGCGAGCGCTCCCTGCCCCGCAGACAGTGTCGGACCGCAGGTCCGATACAGCGGGGCCGCCGGGTCCCTCACAGCGCTGAGGACCCCCGCGGCCCCGTGCGCCTCAGCCGGACAGCGTGCGATGAAAGTGATGTCATCGCGACGCTGCCTGTCCTCGGGCGCACAAATGCGTCAGAGGCCGTGCGCCCGAGGAGCTGCCGGAGGAGCGCGGGCTGAAGAGGACGGAGCGCGCTCGCCGGGGGAGTTAAGGTGAGTAAAGAATGTTGTTATTTTTATAGCGTTACCTGCCTCAGTGCCCCATATACTGCCTGTGCCCTCTTTAAAGCCTGCCTGTGGCCCCCATACGCCTGCCTGTGGCCCCATATCTCTGCCTGTGCCCCTATAATGCCTGCCCCGTGGCCCCCATTATCTCGCCGTGCCCCTATATGCTGCCTGTGGCTCCCTATCCCGCTGTGGCCCCCATATCCCTGCCTGTGCCCCTATAATGCCTGCCTGTGGCCCCCATATCCCTGCCTGTGGCCCTCATATGATGCCTGTGCCCCTATATACCTGCCTGTTGCCCCTATATACCTGCCTGTGCCCCCTATACCTGCCTGTGGCCCCCATATCCTGCCTGTGGCCCCATATACTGCCTCATTGCCCCCATATACTGCCACAGGGCGCTTATATACCTGTTGTGGGCCCCAATATACGCCCCAGTGCCCCCATATACCCCCTCACTGACCCTATAAACCTGCCTGTGGCCCCATATACTGCCTGTGCCCCTATATACTGCCTTTGGCCCCATATACCTGCTTGTGGCCCCCATATACTGCCTCAGTGCCCCCCTAACTGCCTGTGGCCCATATACTGCCTCAATGACCTATATACCTGCCTGTGGCCCGTTATACTGCCTGTGCCCCCCTACCTGCCTGTGGCCCCTATATACTGCCTCAGTGCTCTTATATACCTGCCTCATTGCTCCTTTTTTCTGCCTCAGTGCCCCTATATTCTGCCTCTGTGCCCCCTATATACTGCCTGGCCCCATATACCTGCCTGTGGCCCCTATATACTGCCTCAGTGCCCCCATATACTGCCTGTGGCCCCATATACTGCCTCAATGATAGTATATGGGGCCACAGTGCCCCCTTATACCTGCCTGTGGCCCCCATATACCTGCCTGTGGCCCCCATATACCTGCCTGTGGCCCCATATACTGCTTCAGTGCCCCTATATACCTAACTGAGGGGACTGTTATACTTAAAATTAAGGAGTTTCTGGAAATGTGAGGATTCTAAGATATTTGTGTCCAAATCCTCAGGGACGAGTATTGTCCGGAGCAATCAGCATGAAGTGGGGAAAACCCGGGTGGAGAAGAAAAGGGGAAAAGTGAACGATGCTGATCAGAAAAAGAGTCTCCGGTAGTCACTAAATGTAACTGTAGTGTAGTCACTTATATGTTCGCAGAGTACCTACATACAACTAGTATCTACCACTATATGGTCACTGTGTGTCAGTGGTATATGTCTGTAGAGAGCCTGTGCACAACTGATAGTCACATGTGGAGGTCGCGTTCGGTCAGGTCTTGGGAGGGTTATTTGAGCCTTAAGTTTGTAATAGTTTGGGGTCTTGGTTTTGTAGGAGGGTTTTAGTAACAATCATTGTCTGGGAGATTTGCCCATATATCGTGGATTATTGGTGACTGTTTAGGGGTATTGTCAATGAAGGTTGAGAAGTTCTGAAAAAGTAAATTTGTCATTGGTGATTTTTACTGTACAATGACTGCTGAGGAGATGGAGGGGTTGTGTGGGATGTGCAGAAAATTAGTGTCAGGAACAGAAGGTGGTTCTCTGTAAAAAAACATCCGCAGTTCACAATGGGGCGGGAAAAACACAAAGGGCCCGAGCCCCGGATGTTTCAGGACCCGAGCAACGCCCCTGGTGGGGGCCCCAGGGGCTTCTGTGTGGCAGGGGGAGTAGTGGGGGACCCAGGGGCTTCTGTGTGGCAGGAGGAATTAGTGGGGGCCCCAGGTGCTTCTGTGTGGCAGGGGGGGTTAGTTTGGGCCTCAGGTGCTTCTGTGTGGCAAGGGGGGTTAGTGGGGGTCCCAGGGGCTTCTGTGTAGCAGGGGGGATTAGTGGGGGCCCCAGGGGTTTCTGTGTGGCAAGAGGGATTAGTGGGGGACCCAGGGGCTTCTGTGTGGCAGGAGTAATTAGTGGGGGCCCCAGGTGCTTCTGTGTGGCAGGGGGGTTAGTTTGGGCCTAAGGTGCTTCTGTGTGGCAAGGGGATTAGGGGGGGTTCCCAGGGGCTTTCTGTGTAGCAGGGGGGATTAGTGGGGGACCCAGGGGCTTCTGTGTGGCAGGAGTAATTAGTGGGGGCCCCAGGTGCTTCTGTGTGGCAGGGGGGGGAGTTAGTGGGGCCCCAGGGGCTTCTGTGTGGTGGGGTGGGGGGTTTATTGGGGCCCCAGGGGCCCCCACAGTATTACAAAGTGTGAGGAGAGCTGTGCTCTGAGTCACAGCAGCGCCTGTCACTTACTTCTACTCCTGCAGTCTGTGAACAGAGTCGGCCCCTCCCATTCTCCCTCTGCCTGTGGGCGGGGCTTTGGTGATTCAAATGATCAGGCATCCCACCCACAGGCAGAGGGAGAGAGGGAGGGGCCGACTCTGTTCACAGACTGCAGGAGCAGAAGTAAGTGACAGGCGCTGCTGTGACTCGGAGCACGGCCCTAGCCCTCTGCACACTCTGAGCTGCATGGAATCCAGCAGACGGTCCGCAGTGCCGCGGGGCCCGTGTCCAGGCTCAGGCAGGCTAATTTGTGAAACAAGAAGGCCTGCTTGCAGCGGGCCTCCTTGTTTCAGCGGGCCAACGGCCCTGACCATGGGGCAGCACTGTCTCTGATTGCTCGGGGCCCCAGGGCCTGTCGTTAAGAGGCAGGATGCGCAGGGCCCCTCAGCTCTGCGCCCACTGCAGTGAACTGTTAAGTTCACTGCCGGCGGGCCCAGGAGCAGCATTACCGGGGTAGCAGACATGTTAGCGGCTGCCCCGGGCCCCCTAAGCGTATGGGCCCCCCCGGGGCAGCTGCTACGTCTGTTTCCGGGGGTATTTTAGGGCCCCGGTTAAAAACCATAGCCAAACACCCTAAATGAGGGGTGAGAGGCGGCGTATTCTAAATTTTAAAAATTAAAAAAACCATTTAAAATAGAAACTATTTTCCTTAAATTGCGTCTTTTCTTGGAATAAAAAATTATAAAATTTATAAAAATAAAAAATATTAAGCAATTCCCCCTTTAAATTTCCCCACCCCTTTTAAATTTCCCAAGTACTTAAGGGGTTTCTCAGGGGTTTTGGGTGATTTTTTTAAAGGGCAAGTCTTAAAGCAGATATTACCACCAAGAAAAGCTGCATTATTCCCTTTATTGTTTTCAGGAAACTTTTATGTTCCTCACAGCTCTCTTATATTATTTTAAGGGTAAATTACTATCATTCAAAAAATAGTTTGGGTATTTTAAATTTAAAACCCTTTCAAAGGGAAAACAAGACAGACGTTGAAGTTTACTCATAAACTAGGTGTGAGATAACATATTTTAAACATTATAAAAAAAATTGAACAAAACATAGAAGTTACTTTCCAAATGGGGATTAAAAAATTTTTAAAAATACAAAAAAAATAGTTATGGGGTAACTACCTTTTTTTTTTTGTACCCACCTCCATAAACAAAAATTTTGCAGATAAAAAAAAATTTTTTTGGGTTTTTCGGGAGCCACCAATTGTGTTGGGGCGTTTTTACCCCGACAAAGTTAAAAATGGGCAAGGTTTTTATGGGATCGAAATTTTCCCAAAGATCATGCGAAAATTTAAAGGTTAAAATCTGAGCATATCTTTTAAGATGGGCGCCCTTTTCGGGCTTCCTGAAAATTTTGGGCGGCCACAAATGAGATTACAGAATGGGCCCGGGTGAGAGGGGGTGTGGGGACGTCATGACGGGATTGGTATGTTTTTGTTTTGGCTGGAAAACCCACTTTGACCTTTTTTTTACTAGAACGATTTTCCGGGTTTCGGGCCCGGTGCCCTCTCAGGGGTTTTCTTGGGGATGGGAAACCTGCTTTCTCCCTGGGGCCAAAATTAGTTTCACGAAATTAGTCTATTTTCCCACGAAAAACCCTCTACTATTACTTTGACCCTTTCCCAAATTTTTAAAATTTAGAGATTTGAACTTTTATGTATTAAAGCAAAGAAAATTTTTTAAAGCAGAATCAAACCCCTTGTAAATTCACGGCGGGGGGAGCGGGGGGGGGGGGAAAGGGCCCGGGGTTTGGGGAACACGGGACAAGCTCAAATTTTTCTATGAACACTGGAAAAAAGTTCACCAAAAAATTAAAGTGTAGAATTGTATTTAAATTTTTCCCTTTAAATTATTAACATTTTTGCTATTAAAATATTTCCTGGGATATTGGGGCCTAAAATTATTTTGGATAAACATCATTTCTATAACTGCGGGTTTCTTTGTTAGCGCAAAAACCCCAAATTTAATTATAAAGTATACATTTCAGATAGGTGTTAAAATTTTACCCATTACCCTGGGACTTTTTGATATACCCAAACCTTTGCATTTTAAATTTAAACAAACCAGAAATCTTTTTAATTTCAGAAGGTTTTTTTTCCCAAAAAATTACCTTTGTATCGTACGAAAACATCACAGTTACTGTTTTTTGATTTTTTTGCCCCCCAGAATTTTCATTGCCCGGCACTTCTAATAAATTTTTAAAACAGCAATTCATTTTCCCAAAAGGGGGAAATTTGAAAGGTGAAAAAAAAACCCGTTTATTATTTAAAAACATAAAATTTAACTTTGTTTTTTTTTACTTTTCCCAAACCCAGAAAAACTGTTCTTTTGACGCAGCAACTAGTAAATTTTTTAAAACCCGCAATTTTTTAATTCACCCAAGGGGGTTTTAAAAAGGTGCAAAAAATAAGGTTTTTTTTAAACCCAAAACTTTAACATTTTAGTGTTTTTTGACTTTTGGGGCCCCCAACTTTTTCATTGACGAAAGCATTTTCGAAAATTTTTAAAACAGAAATTCTATATTCCCCACGGGGTTGAAAAAAAAAGGGTTTGCAAAAAAAAAAGGGTTAATTTTATAAAAACAAAACCCTTTTTACGTGTTTTTTGACTTTGGAAACCCCCCTTTTTTCTTTTAAAACCCCGCAATACTTAAAATCTTAAAACAGAAATTTCTATTTTCACCACGGGTAAATTTTTAAAAGGTGAAAAAAATTCCGTTTATTTATCAAAACTTAACATTTAAATTTTTTTTGGGTTTTTTTGAGACCCCAGAAATGTTTTTTTTGACCGAAAGCATTACGAAAATCTTTAAAAACAGCAATTTTTTATTCACCACAGGTGAATTAAAAGGTAGGAAAAAAATTTACCGTTTTTTTAAAAATCAAAACATAACATTTTTAACGTGTTTTTTTACTTTGCACCCCCAGCACTGTTAAATTTGGACGCAGCATCCTTAAATCTTAAAAAAGGCAATTCTATATTAAACCACGGTGAAATTAAAGGGGGTTTGAAAAAAAATACAGTTTATTATATAAAACCCAAACGTTAGTTTTTTTTGACTTTTGCGCACCCAGCAATTTCATTGACGCAGCATCTACTAAATCTTAAAACAGAAAATTTATTTTCCCACCACGGTGAATTGAAAGGTGCCAAAAAAAAACCGTTTATTTTTATCAAACATAACAGTTACTTTTTTTTGACTTTTGCGCACCCCACTTTTCCCATTAAACCGGGCATCTAGGGAAAAATCTTAAAACCCCAATTTCTATATTCCCACGGGGAATTGAAAGGAAAAAAAATACCGTTTATTATATAAAACCCAAAAACCGGTTTACGTTTTTTTTTTAAATTTTGGCAACCCAGCAACGGGTTCATTGAACTTTGCATCAAACCAAATTAAAACAGCAATTCTATTTTCCAAAACCCACAGGGAATTAAAGGGGAAAAAAATTTCCTTTTATTACAAAAACATAACAATACGTGTTTTTTTGGAAACTTTTGCCCAGCCCAAAGATTTTGTTGATAGACACCTTCAGAAAAATTTTAAAACCGGGAAAATTTTGTTTTGATTAGGGGGATTTGAGAATAGCTGTGATTTGCCGTCTTTTAAAGAACTTTCCCCAAAAATAATTTCCCTACCTTCTCAAATTTTTATATTTTGAACATGGAGCGAAATGCCCGGGGGTAAGCGAGCCAAAAAGGGGGGGGAGCACTTTTGGGGTAGGGGTACGAGAGAAAATGCCCTTTCCCGTGCTTTGGGGACAACAAAGCTGCCAAGGGGGTCGCAGTTGCAGGGACCCCAGGGCCTTTTTCAAACGTGGGTCAGGGCCCCGTGAATTTTAAGTAAAAAAGAAACATCGTCCCAAAACTGTCCCTTTAGTTTGGGTTTAAAAGCAAACCCGCATCTAGCATTTTTAACCCCCCTCGTTTCCCCGCAAAACAAGGCCACAAATGTCGTCATCACATCATCACATCTGTCCAAAATGAAGCACCCCCAAAAGTCCAAAAATCGGAAAACCCCCCCACTGTGGATAAACCATTTTTTTGGGAAAACCTCTTTGATACAAAATGCGTTGGGGGTCAGAAGGCATGATTTTAAAAAAAAAAGGAAAGGCCCCAAAAAGGGTGATTTTCTCTCCTGGACGCCCAGTTTTCCCGATGCCATAGGGAGGGTTTAAAGGAAACCCGGCAATCGGCAAAAAAACCGGGGCGCTCGGGAAAAGCCCTTTCAGTGCCCCTTTCTTGTAGCCCGCCTTTCTGGGTGAGAAAATTTAGGACGGGGCCCAATTCCCCCTTTTTTGGGTTTATGGTTATGGTTTAAGACGACATTGCGGAAACCATCCGGCTTTTCCGCAAGAATTTTTCTTTTCGAGGGGCTTCATCAGGGACAGGAGGGAAGGGCGATGGGGTTGTGTCAATACGGGTTCCCCCCCAAAAAAGGGAAGGAAAAGGGGGGGCGGGAGAACCCCCGAAGAATGATTCCGCCAGCCACAGTCAGCGCAAACCCGCTCCCGCTTTTGCCGGGCCTCAAAAAAGGGCCCCGGACCTCTCAAGGGGCCCCTTTGAGGGAATCCTCTGAAATTTCCCCCCGCGAAAGGGTTTTTATTCCGGGGTTTTCCGAAAAAAGCATAAGAGAGGGAAGAAACCTTAAGTGGGTTAAACCACCACCAAAAATTCCCATTAAATGCGCGAAAAGCAAAGAATTGGAAAATGGAGGGAAAAACTTGGTCAAAAAAAAGGCCAGAAAGAACCCGGGGCCTCCCAAACCCCTGTAAACACCCTCTTCTCCGCCCCCCCTCCTCCTCCCCCTACCAACCAAACGTTTTCCCCAGCTGCCCATGCCCCTCAAGTTTTATGATCAGGGATCGCCTCCGCTTTATCCTCCCCCGCGCCCGGTACCACCAAAAACCCCCCAAAAGGGCCCCATCCCCCCCTTCTCCTTCCGCCCGTTTTTAAAAACCCTTTTCGCCGTTAAAGCGGCCATTCCCCAGCAGCCAGCCTTTTTCTTCCAGGGGTTTTGGGGGGAGAAAAAGAAAAACACTTTAACCAAAAACCCTCCCCCAAAACCAAAAAGCCTGAATGTCGGCATTGCCAGGCCTTTTTTGGGTTTGGGAAAAGTTGCCTTTCCCTTTGGGGGACAAAGATGGGGTTTCGCCACGTCATGGCCCCCCGCTTGCCCCCAAAACCAAAATGCCGAGCAGGCTTTCTTTGCCAGAAAAACCGTCCCTGCCGGCCAAACCCACGTGTATCTAAAATTTTAAGCGCGTTTTCTGCATCTGTGTCCGGGGAAAATTCCAAACTCAAACCCACCGGGAAAAATGGACTAGTTTAAGGGACGGCAAAGGCCGCTATTCTCTGTGACAGCCCGTTTTTTTTTTTACTGGGTGGCTGGGTGGATGTCTTGGGGGTGGGCGGGGCTCTCAGGCTCGGCGCCGCTCTTTAAAACCGCAGGGATTTGGGGCAGGCCCCTTTCCCCCCGGGGTTTCCCTCTGGTGCAACAGTGCCCCCCCGACACCCCGGCCGGGCCCTGTGTTGGAAAAATTTAAAACTGCCTTGGAACCGTCCCAAAACCAATAAAAGGGGCCTTTGGGCGGCTCTAAACAACGAAAACCCAGCGCTGGGGGGTGACAAGAACCTTGTGCCAAAGGGAAAGGTGGGGGTGCGATAACTGGCCCAAATCTGCTGGCCCCCCCTTAAGGAATTTGGGGAGGGTGGGCAAAATTTCCCCTTTGGGTTCCATTCAAAGAACCTTGGTTTGAAAAGAAAATTTTTCTTTAAAAAGCCCAAAACCCCGGGGCTGGACTGCCTGCTGAAGGGAAGGGTCAAGGGGCTTGGGGGTTCGCACCTTTCCGGGCCCTTTTTGCAACCCCGCTTCCTCCCGCCTGGTGCGTTGCAGCGTCAGCTCGGCCCCCCGTCACCCTTTTTCATTGTTGACGGGCAACAACGGGTGGGGAATCCCCCCCTCCACATCTCCCGCGATTGTGGCCCGAAACGGGTTGCCATTACGCAGTACAAGTGACACATGGCCTGGGCCAAACAGCGGGACGGACCTCGGGGTGTTGAACCACCAAAAAGTGGAGGAAGGTAAAGAAACTCTGCCCCATCCTTTCCATTTTTTAAGAAGCCCCAAAAAAAGGCAAGTGCGGACAAAACCCTTTGTCAGCTGAGTTAAATTTTGGGGATCCCTTTTTTCGGGAAAGATCGTTGGAAATTCTGAAACAACAGGGCCGGCCCGCGACGGAGAGGAAACGGACACAAATGCGGACACGGGGCCTTTCTCTTTCCCTAAATCCACAAAGGCCCCCCGTTTCCAAATTTTTATCGGTCTTTATTAGGGGAGTGGGGTTTGGGGTCCGAATAGGGGCAAGGGGGCGCAAACCGCTCTCAAGGGGTTGCTTAAACTCTGGGAAGTTTAGGGGGGTTTTTTGAAGCTGTGCCGGAGGGAGCGGAGGAGGGGGGGAGGGGGGTAACCTAACACCGTTTTTACCGCGTCCCTCCTTGGGAAAAGGTTGGGCAATTTGAGGAGGGAGGAATGATGGGGGGAAATCGTTTTCTTTGTGCCCCCTCGACCCAGAGGCTTGGGGAAATCAAGGGGTTTCCCTCCTCACATTTTGGGGCTTGGATCTCCATTTCCCCAACATGATCCTCGCATTAAGGGGCCCTCAAAATGAACAAAAGTTACTGGGTTTTCCACCCTCTGGCCCCGGGACAAAACAAAAAATCAGCACTTTCCTTCCCCCCACCAAATAGAGGTAAAATGCAGGAAAAGGGGAAACCCTTTTGAAAATTTATCAAAATGGAACACATGTTTTCGTTTTCTTCACGGTTTCCCCCAAAATTTACGGTGGAAAACATCGCACGTGACAGCAGTAGAGGGGCCAAAGGTTAAGGGGGCAAACAGCAGGCAGGTGGGGAGAAGGGCCTTTAAAGGGTGACCTCTGGGAATCTTTGTTTACCCCCCTCACCCAAACCCCAGAAATGCAGGGGCAAAACATCCAACACCAAAGATCCGCTTAAGACTTGGGGGGCAGACATTGGTCTCAACACCGATGTTTTTTTCATGTGTTCCGGACCCCCAAAAGACTTCTGGGGATCCAAAAAGGCGGAAAGGGCCCCCACTGGCTCGTCACGGCCTTTGAGGTTGGGCCGGACAGGGGGGCCCTCCCCCCAAGGGACCCCCCGGGGGTTTATATCGGGGGGAAAACCCTTTAACACAGCTGGAGGATTCTTTTCCGACAAACGCAACCGGGTTTTTCCCCAGATAATGTGGATCGTTTTTACTTTCATCAAAAAATAAAGGGAAGGATTTTTGATGGTTTTGTGGCCCCAATTCCGAGGTCACCGATTATTGCCAGTCTTCTTCCATTCCTTTTTCCCAAAAAAAATTTGGGCCTCTTGAAAATTTTTTTTTAAAAAGATCTTTCTTACTGCAATTTTTATTCTCTTTTCCCAACAGTTTTATTTTGCTGGGTTTTTCTGTGAGGAAAACTGTAAAAGACAGCAAGGTTTCATGAAAACCCGTTTAAATTTCCATTTTTCCACCTTTTTTTTTTCTTTTTAAAAATTTTTGCATTGTCAATGGGTTTTTGAGGGCCTTGTTCTGTTAGTTTCGCAATAAAAAAAAGGTCCCCTTTTGGGAAAAGAAAAATTTACTTCTAAGTGGCTTTCTCCCCAACCCCAATTTTTAATAGTGGCTGAGAGTCCCTTTTTATAAAATTTTTTGGGGCATGCGCTTTGGAAAAAAAAGCAATACTACAGGTCCTTTAAAAATTTTAAAAAAAAATGTTGTTTCTAACAGACATTTTTTTTCTTCCAAATTTACCAAAAATGGCCAAGGGGCATGTTTTTTAATTTTTGGGGGGATTTTGCTTTGACATGCAGCTTTACAAAAGGGCCTTTTTCTAAAAAAGGGGTTTTTTTAACAGACATTTGTTCTTTCCCAAATTTTCAAGATTTGGCTCAAGGGTGAGGGGGCTGTCAGAAACCCGGAATAGGGGTGGGCACTGTTAAAGGGGCAATATTGCAAAATGACTTTTTTTAAAAAGATCTTTAAAAATTGCTTTCAATCCCGTAATGAGCAACCCTTTTAATACAATGAAAAAAAAGTAACCCAAAAACAAGGGGGGATTCCATCCCATTTTAAAAAAAAAGGGGTTTTTTAGAATTAAAAGTACAAAAAAACCCCGCATGGGCAAAATTGCTTTTTAAAAAAAAAAATTTTCTCTGAATTGTACAAGGGGGGTCAGGGAAAAAAATTTTACCAGGGTGTGGATTTTTCAGGGCATGGGATTGGACAAAGGCAGGAAAAAAGTAAAGGCCCTTTCCCCAGCACCCTTGAGTAAAATAGAAAAAGAAAGCCAAAAATAAAGGGCACCCGGGTGTAACAGGAGGGGGTTTAAAACCCAGTATTTCCAAGTGAAAACTCAATTGGGCCACACCCCCTAGGAGGGGCCCAAGGGGCTACCCAGGTATTTACTGGTACAGAGGGGGGGGGTGGAGTTCTAAAACTTTCCCCTCCGCACTCTGCTTTCAAACACGACGTTTCGTTGCTGCGTCATCAGGGGCCCTTTTAAAACCCGGGGTGTTAAAAAGATGGGGCGGGGGCCCAGCCTGGGCTTGCCCCCGCACCCCTGTAACTGGGCCCCGGGGCCTTTCTGTGGCCCAGGGGGAAAATATGTCAAAAGTCCAGTTTAAATAAAAAAATGGGGTTTAAAAAACCCCTTTTTCCGGCCTTTTTTAAAAGTGGGGGTTTATGCAGGTTGGGGCTCATGCTGTGGCCCCGGAAGGTTAGCAAGTCCAGTGAAAAATAAAAGGGGTTTTAAAAACTCCTTTTTTTTCCCGCACTTTTTAAAAAGGGGGGGGTCATTCAGGTTTGGGGCTCAAAGCGCGTTTCGGACAGGGGTTTTTCAAGGGCCAGTTTAAAATAACATGATGGGTTTAAAAACCCTACGGGCCCTTTTGGCCCCTTTTTAAAATTTGGGGGGTGATGCAAAGGTTTTTAAAGGGGCAGGATGTGGTACAAGCAGGGGAAAAAAATGGTCTGTTGGGCTTTTTTTTCTGTGACTTTTTTTAAACCTAAATGTGTTGCCTAAGATGTGCCGTATCCCTTTGACTGTTTTTGGAAAGTTAATTTCAGCTTTTCCAGCCCTTGTTTGGGGGTAATAATAAAAGGGGTTGTTGCCCCCCCCATAACCCTTTTTTGGTCATAGCGCATATCGATGCTCACTATTTGGAAAAACCTTATCGAAAAGCGGCCGACTATCGACAAACGTTTATCTCGGGTAAACCAACGCAATCGCTCAACACTAGCCACCACGAAATGGTGCCCTTAAAAAGCCACTCATTACTGTATTATTCCCTATAATAAGAATAGTAAATAAGGGTTTCTCTGGTGATGCTTACAGGTAGCTGGCATATTATGTTTTAAATCAAGATATTCAGAGCTATATTAAAAAATAAATCAGCACAGAATTTTTTAACCAGTTTGGTAAAAAAAAAAAAAAAATCAAGAAAGACATTAAATTTTCAAACCAAAAAAAAGTAAGTAACCCAAAATTTAGTGGGGAGGGGCCCCAAGTTAAACTGAAAAAGCAAAGTTAATATGTAACCTCACAGCAACCATTTAATCTGATGCATACACATCCTTATAAATGAGTTGCTAAAACTTTGGCAATATGTAATGGAAATAAAATCTGAGTGTGGCATGTAATTCCCTTATCAGTTGTTTGAATAATTGTCTACAAGGAACTCAAACCTTGTACCCTGTTGCTTCTAGCAAATTCTGCAGAGCCATACCTGCATTACAATAATTGTCTCTACAGACTAACAATACTTGTTTTGCAGTAAGTGGATGGATGGTAAATTAATAATATTTTTTTTACAGCAAGAAAGATATAGAGCTCCTGTTTAATGTCCAAATGCTAAAATATCATGCAACCCCTCTAAAACCTGTTAAATTCGGGTTTGACCTGGCCTTGTGTTCACTTCTCATCATTATCCAGTAAATTAACGTATTCATTATATTCTCAGCTATCTGGCAGAGTTGTCTGCTCCATGTAAACAATTATTTTATCTTCATGTTTACCAATCTAAGGCAAAATTAAGGCTGGGCAAACTTTTGAATGCTCCCCCATGCCCAGACTATTTCCAGCACTTTTAAATAGTACAGTCACATAGTTACCAAATAATACCACTACATGAGAAGCAAATATCTCACTAGTCATATCACCGTCATACTGTTATCGAATAAATCTCACTATACCAAGACCGACATTACCAATAATACCACACATAGAACTGAGTGTTGGCCACCACCAAGACTGAATATTACCACTATATAGTGACTGAAGAATACCAGTATACTGTTATCGTATGAGGAGCACTATGCAAAGACTAATGTTACCACCATACAATGACCGTATAGTGGTAGGTACCAATTGTATATGGGTGCTCTGCAGACCGTATAAGCGATTATAGTACAGGTACCTCCAAGTCCTCACAAGGGATGTCTTCTCTGACTAGAGTCATTTGTTTCTTTTTCTCCTTCTGGCTCAGATTTCTTCTACAACTTCTCCCAAACTGTAACCCTATAATGTAAATTATAACACTCAGTTATAGGCCCCTTTTTGTGCCCTCACAAAGTTAAAGGGCAACCTTTTTGATGAAGTGTTTAATCCTGCTCCAGCAATAAAAAATTAAGGGGTTTTACCATAATATAAAATCCCCACTGCTGGCTGCTCGCAGCGAGTCGACTATGCATGTGAGAGTGGTGTTTGTGGCTGTCCTCCTCATTCACTTCCATGGGAGTTTTGGAATATTGCCGAGTGTGTGCGCTTAACTATGTTCAGATGCTTCCATAGAAGTGAATGGAGAGGACTGCTGCAAGTACATCCTCCTCGTTTGGTAGCTGCGAGTGGCCAGCACTGGGGATTTTACATCAAGGTAAAACCTGTCAGGATACGTTCGTCTGGGCAGCCTCCCACCTGTTTAGCACAATGACCTGCGAGGGTTAATAAGTCTAGCCTTGGACCACACCCTGGGAGAGTTGCTGCTCCTGAGCCAGGAGTGACAGCTCTCAGGACCAATCGGAGGGCCCGGATGCTGCACCAATCACCTGCGGCGGCGCTGTCCCGGCAGACTTCTTAAACCTCCTCATTCCCTCCAGGCTTTGCCTGACAAAGGTGTTACCTTGCTGTTTCCTGTCGTTCCCGTTTGTTGTTGTTCTCCTGGATTTCTTACCCCGGCTTGTTTCTTGACCTCGCTTGCTGCCTCTGTTTTTGTACTGCGCTCCTGACCGTGTTTGGACCACGGCTTGTTTCTGACTATTCTTCTGACTTACGTTTTGGCACATAAGTTCCCATTAGTGTTGAGCGATTATGTTGGCCATCGACATCGGGGCGTGGTTTTCGAAAAATT